>PVHY01012261.1:0-45106 GCA_004024945.1 Uropsilus gracilis | reverse complement strand
CATTTTTTTAGCCAATCATCCGTTTGGGGGCATTTGGTTTGTTTCCAATTCTTTGCAACTGTAAACAGGGCTGCAATGAACATGCGTGTACATGTGTCCTTTTGAATTAATGTCTTCATGTTCTCTGGGTATATTCCTAGTTGTGGGATTACTGGGTTGAATGGTAAGTTCACATTCAATTGTTTGAGGGTCCTCCACACAGTCTTCCATAGTGGCTGGACCAGTTTGCACTCCCACCAGCAGTGTAAGAGAGTTCCTTTGGGAATTGCATTGAATCTGTAGATTGCTTTGGTAGGATGGTTATTTTGATGATGTTAATTTTTCCAATCCATGAGCAAGGAATGTCTTTCCATTTCATTGTGTCTTCTTCTATCTCTTTTAGTAGTGTTTTAAAGATTTTTTTGTATAGTTCTTTTATGTGTTTTGTTAGATTTATTCCCAGGTATTTAATTTCTTTGGATGCAATGGTAAATGGGATGTCAATTTTCTAATTTCTTCTTCTTCTGCCTGGCTTTTTGCATATAGGAAGGGTACTGATTTAGTGTGTTGATTTTGTAGCTGGCTACCTTACTGAACTGGTTTATTGTTTCAAGAAGTTTTTCTGTGAATTTTTTTGGGTTCTCTACGTAATGAATCATATCATTTGCATGTAACTATAGCTGCAGTTCCTTTTTTCCTATTTGTATCCCTTTTATATCTTTCTCTTGCCTTATTGCCCTGTCTGGAACTTCCAATACAATGTTAAAAAGTAGTGGAGAGAGTGGGCATCTTTGCCTAGTTCCAGATCTTAACTGGAGTAATTTAGTTTTTCCCCAAATAATATGATGTTTGTTGTAGGTTTTGTCATAGATGACTTTTATTATGTTGAGGTAAGTTGCTTTGATCCCCAGTTTTTCAAGGGCTTTTATCATAAATGGGTGCTGGACATTGTTGAATGCTTTCTCTGTATCTATTGATATGATCATGTGGTTTTTGTTTGTCCTCTTATTGATGTGGTGGATTATGTTAATTGATTTCCGGATGTTGAACCATCCTTGTGCCCCTGGAATAAATTCCACTTGGTCATGGTGAATAATGCTTTTTTGCATTGTTGGATTTATTTTGCTAGCATTTTGTTTAAAATTTTTGCATCTGTGTTCATTAGGGAAATTGGTCTATGGCTTTCTTTCTTGGTGTTGTCCTTATTTGGTTTTGGTATGAGTGTGAAGTTTGCGTCATAGAATGTGTTTGAGAGCTTCCCTTCTTTCTCGATTTTTTGGAAGAGTTTTAGTAGTATAAGTGTTATTTCCTCTTTGAATGTCATGTAGAATTTATTTGTAAAGCCATCTGGTCCTGGGGTCTTGTTTTTATGGAGAATTTTTATGACTGCTTCAATTTCACTGCTTGTGATTGGGTTATTTAGATTCTCTATTTCTTCTTTGTTCAATCTTGTTATGTATATTCTATGTATTCATCTGAGGCTTTTGGTCCTGAGGCTTCTTCCAATACTTCTTGGAGTGGGCGTTTGGTGGTAGCAAATTTTTGGAGACTTTATTTGTCTGAGAAGGTTCTAATTTTTCCTTCATACAAGAAGGACAACTTTGCAGGGTAGAGTATTCTTGGCTGGCAATTTTTGTCTTTGAGGTTTTTGAATATGAGGCTCCATTCTCTTCTTGCTTGGAGTGTCTCTTCAGAGAAATCTGAGGTCAATCTAATGGGTTTTCCTTTGTAGGTTATCTGTTTCCTCTCTCTAGTCATCTTCATTATTTTTTCTTTATCTTGAACTCTTGGGAGATTTACAATTACGTATCTTGCTGATGTTTTTCTTTCATTAAAGTAGTTTGGTGTCCTTTTTGCTTCCTGTATATCTATTTTCATTTTGTTCTTCAAGTTTGGGAAGTTCTCTTCTATTATTACTTTAAAAAGTCTTTCATTTCCTTTGTCTGTCTCTTCTTCTGGGATTCCAATTACTTTTATATTTCCTTTCTTTAAGGTATCTAATAGATCTCGGATTTTTTCCACTGTCTTCTTATTTTGTCACTCTTTTTCTCTCTTAGTTCTCTCTTTTTCTGTGTCCTCCAGTATGCTGATTCATTCCTCAATTTCTTCTAGTCTGTTTTCATGGCTTTTCCCAATATTTTTTGATGTCTTCTATTGTTCCTCTTATATACTGCATATACTGCATCTCCTTCATTTTCTTATTTAGGGTTTCAATCTCGTTCTTCTGTTTGCCAATGATGATGTTCATTTTGCTACAATCCTTTTAATGTTTTTCTACTCCTCTTAGCTCGTTGATTGCTTTTATCATTTTGAGTCTGAATTCTTTATCCAAAAAAAGAGCATTTCTTTAATTTCGTACATGTTGGTTTCTGGAGATTGTCTATTCTTTGGAGATAGATTATTTCCCTTTGGGCTCACTTGAGTATTTGTATTTGTCTTCCTTCCTGTGTTTTCTCTTCAGGTTTGCTCCACATATTGTGCAACGACTGCTTTAGTAATGGTTGGCATGTTGAAGTATGTTAGTTTGTGGTGATTTCTGCCCTTGTGCCTCTATAATTTCTTGCTTCTGTTGGCTGTTTTTGGGGGTGAATTACTTCCCTTTGGTTTGGGCTGTGAGTTCTGTGTTTTACTTTTGTACTCTCTATCCAGAATTCTAATTCTTGTGAAGGTTCCTATCTGGGCTGGTGCCAATAGGCACTGGTGCCCCCAGAAGTCTATCACCTGAAGTAGGCAACAATGCCCACTGGTTGTGGGAACCACCAAAAGTGTCCCTCACTGCTGGGGATGCCCACTGCCACATACCGGGAGGAAGCCGAGCACACAGTCCAGTCCTTGGAGTGATGGGCGTAGGGTCGGTGTGCATGGGAGTGACCCAGAAGTCTCTCACCTGAAGTAGGCAACAATGTCCACTGGCTGTGGGAACCACCAAAAGTGCCCCTCATGGCTGGGGCTGCCTGCTGCCACACACCAGGAGGGAGCTGAAGACCCAAAGTGTCTTTTCATTGTATTTCATTTTAATGTATAGATTTCAGTTTGATGTGGTCCCAATAGTTTATATTATTTTATTTTATCTTGTTGAGGAACAATCCATAGGCATTCCTGAAACCTGTGATGAAGAACATTGTCTAATTTGTTTCTATGTATTCTATTGTGCAAGTATTATATTCAATACATTTATTTATTTTTTATTCATTTTTATGGTGTGAGAAAATAGTTGTTTCACTATTGCATACAGCTGTTTGTTTTTCCCATTATTGAAGAGGTTTTCCTTGTTCCAATGTATATTTTTGATTCCTTTTTTATAGATTAGCCATTCATAAAGGTTTGATTGATTTTTGGACACTCAATTCTATTACATTGATCTTTGTTTCTGTTTCAGTTCTAGTACCATACTGCATTGGCTTTTATACTTCTATAATAGCCTTCAAAGTCTGGGAGTGTGATAACATTATTCTTTCTCTGTTTTTTTCAGGATTGTATTGAGTATTTGATAATTTTGTGATTCATATGAGCTTCAGTAATGACTGTTCTTTGTTGATGTCATTAATATCAAAGCAAATGTATTACATTGAATTTTTACATTGTTTGGGTAAGATATTCATTTAAACAGTTTTAATTCTTCAGTTCATGAATGGGGCATATCTTTCAATTTTATGTTTGTGTGCCTCTTTCTATTTCTTTTAATTATAGCATAGTTTTCATTGTATAAGTCTTTCAGTTTCTTTTTAAGCTTATTTCTAGGTAATCAATTTTATTTGATGCAACTGCAAATTGAATTACTTTCTTGCTGTTTCTTCTTTCTTCCCTTTGCTTGTATATTGGAAGATAACTGATTTTTCAAAATCAGATTTGCCACTTTAATGATTTATTATTCTAACTAGTCTATTGGTGGAGTTTTAGGTTTCCTATCTATGTCATTTCATCTCTGTATAGTGATCATTTTTACTTCTCATATCACTATCTTGCATAATTACTTTAGTTAGGATTTTCAATACTATGTTGAATAGTTATGTTGAAAGTGGGCATCTTGTCTTCTACTAGATTTTGGTGGAAGCATTTAAAATGTTTGTCTATGAAAATCATGTTAATGTGTGTGCATCACATATGTACAGTCTTTGTTAAGCTGTAATAATTTCCATCTATCCATCCTTTTTGAGGTTTTTTTAAATCATAAATAGATGATAATGTCAAATCTTTTTGCTACTTTTTCATTTTAAATCTTTACTTTTGTTGCCCTGGTAAGTTTATGGTGATTGACTTTTAGATCCTGAAACCATCCTTATGTCCCTGAAATAAATCTCACTCAGTGTTTATATTTTTTATATATTGTTGAATTCAGTTTGCTAAGATTTCTTGATGATATTTGTATTTTTGTTCACAAAAGAAATTGGTCTGTAGTTTTCTTCTTTTATTTTTTATTTTTTTATTTTTGCCTTTTCTGTTTAGATTTAATACCAGTTTAATATTGAGCTTCTAAATGTGTTTGGAAGTATTCCCTTTTCCTCAAAATTTAAGAAAGATTTGAAATGAATAAAATTTTGCCTTTTAAATTTGATAGTACTCACTAGTAAAAACTTTTGGCCCTAGACTTTTATTTTGGGGGAGACCTTTCTTTACTGTTTCAATTTCATCACTTACAATCTATCTGTTTTTCTAGTTCTCCCAAATTCAGAGTAAGATAGGTATATATTTCTATTGGTTTGTACATTTCTTCTAGGTTATTCAATTTTCTGACTTATTCACCTTATCCATTCATCTGTTTTTGGTCAATTTAGCTGTTTCCATATCCTGGCTACTACAAATAGTGTTGCAATAAACATCCAGATACAGAGTCTTTTTGGATTAGCTTTTGCAACCTTTGGGTAGATTCCTAAAAGTGGAGTTGCTAAGTTGAATGATAATTCCATTTTTAGTAGTTAAAGAATGCTCCATAGAGCTTTCCATAGTGGCTGAATCAGTGTACCTTCCCACCAGCAGTGTTAGAGAGTTCCTTTCTCTCCATATCCATACCAGTACTTGTTCCTGGTTTTTTTTTTGTTTGTTTGTTTTATATAACACACACACACACATATATGTGTATATATATATATATATATAGATATATATATATATATACATATATACACACACTGGTATAAGGTGGTGTCTCATTGTGGTTTTGATTTGCGTCTCCCTGATTATTAGTGATGTTTAGTATTTTTTCATATGCATATTGACCATTTGTATTTTCTATTTGGAGAAGTGTGTTTTTAGATCTCCACATTATTTGACTGGACTTTTTGCTTTGTTTTGTTAAGTTGTATGAGTTCTTTGTGGATCTTTTTTTATCAGGCCCTTAATTGTTTGTATGTAGGGCAAAGACTTTTTCCCATTCAGTAGAGTTTCTTTTTGTTTTGGTTATTGTCTCTTTTGCTGTACAGAAGCTTTTCAATTTGCTGTACTACCATCTGTTTATGTTGTTCCTTCTTTTTTTTTTTTTTTTGGCATGTATAGATGTGTTCTGATATAGGTTTCTGATGTATAGGGCTGGGGTGTTTTGTCCCTATTTTCTTCTATGTATTTTATAGTCTCATGTCTCAATTCCAAGTTTTTTTATCCATTTTGAGATGATTTTTACACAAGGTGTTAGGGAGTGGTCTGGCTTCATTTTTTTTTTTTTTTTGCATGTATTGATCCAGTTTTCCCAGTACCATTTATTGTAGACTGATCTTGTTCAATAGTATGGCTATAGCCCCTTTATTAAAAATTAGTTGACTATGCATGTGTGACTTCATTTCTGGACATTCAGTTCTGTTCCATTGGTCTATGTTTCTGTTTTTATTCCAATAACATACTGTTTTAATTATTGTAGCTTTGTAATATAATTTGAATTATGGAGTGAACTACCTCCATTCTCTATTCTTGTTTGGAATTGCTTTAGCTATGAAGCCTTTATTATTCCATGTAAATTTCAGTAATTTTTGCTCTATCTCTCTAAAGAATGACATTTGAATTTTTATTAGGATTGCATTAAGTCTGTAGATTGTTTTTGGTAAGATGGCCATTTTAATGATGTTAATTCTTCTAATTCATAAGCAGTGAATGCCTTTCATTTCTTTAAGTCCTCTATTTCTTTTAACAGTGTTTTATATTTTTCTTTGTACAGATCTTTCACATCTTTTGTTAGGTTTATTCCCATGTATTTACTTTTCATTGGTGCCATGGTGAGTGGAGTGTTTTTTTTTCTTTTTCTGTCTTTGGTTTGTTTGTTTGTTTGCATATAAGAAATTGCTAACTTTTGTGCATTGAATTTGTAGCCCACTACCTTACTGAGCTGGTATAATTTTTAAGTAGTTTTTCTGTTGTTTGAGGTTGTCTATATAAAATATCATGTCATCTGCATATAATGATAGCTTCACTTCTTCCCCTACTTGTATTCCTTTTATGCCTTTCTTTTTTCCTATTGCCTTAGTTCAGATTTACAGTGCTATTTTGAAAAGCAATGATGAGAGAGAGCATCCTTGCATGGTCCCAGATCTTAGTTGAATTGATTCTGTTTTTTCCCCATTAATAATGATGCTTGCTGTGGGCTGATCATAACTTACTTTTATTATGTTAAGCTATATTCTTTTTATTCCATTTTTTTCAAGGGCTTTGATATGAATGGATGCTGAGTTTTATCTTAGGTTTTTGTCTGTATCTATTGGTATGATCATATGGCTTTTAGTTTTCTCCTTGTTGATGTGGTGGATTATATTGATTGATTTTTGGATGTAGAACTATTTCTGTGATACTGGTATGAATCACACTTGATTATGGTGAATAATCGTTTTAATGCATTTCTGCATTTGATTTTCCAGAATTTTATTAGAATTTTGCATCTGTGTTCATTAGGGAGATTAGCCTATAATTTTCTTTTTTAAAAAGTAACATATTTAATTTGGTATTAGTGTAATGTTTTCTTCATAGACATATTTGGCATGTTTTCTTCTTTCTTAATTTTGTGGAAGGTTTAGTAACATGGCTGTTATTTCATCTTTGATGTTTTATAGAATTTATTTGTGATATCACCTAGTCCTGGGCTCTTTTTTTTTTTTTTTTTTTAGGTAGAGTTTTGATAACTGCTTCATTTTCAACTGAAATTGCAATTGGCTTGTTTAAATCCCTATTTCTTTTTTGTTCAACTATGGGTGGCCATATAATCCAAGAATTTATCCATTTTGCCCAGGTTATTATATTTGTTTGCAGAAAGATACTTATAGTAGTCTCTGATTATCTTTTTTCTAAGTCATTTTTACTTCCTCAGTTTCATTATTTTTTCTTTGTGCTGGTTTTTGGTTTTGTCTGTTATTCTTTTTCTATTTCCTTGTGTAGCATAATATTATTTATGAACTTCATGTTTCTTTGCCTTGAAGAAATTTTAATTTCTTTTTTGAATGCTGACTAACCTAAATGACATCCAATAGCTAACCATTCATCTGCACATATTAGAGCTTTTTCTTTCTCTCTTTTTGTGTTTAGCCAAACATCTGATAGCAATCTTATCAGAGAAGATGCTTGCCATTCTATCTGTAGTGCTGAATTTATTAGTTTGTGCTTTGCGATCCATTATATGGTTTCTATTGGAGATTATCCCAAATGTACTTGACAGAAATGCTCAAATCTTTTGTGATATATTGCTTTATAAATATATATTAGCTTATTTTTCAATTCTTTATATTAGGTGATTATTACCTTATTTATTTTTTATCTTGCTCATTTGTCTATTGATTATGAGTGTGTTGTGTATAGTTCTCTACCACTATTGTGTTGTAGCACTACTGTGTCTACTGCTATTGTTTCCAATTTATGTTTTCAGATTTGATAATAATTATGTATATATATATATATATATATATATACTTCCCCAAAAGGAGCATATATTTATGGATATAGATATATAGATGGATTTTATGTCTTCTTGATATATCTTCGCTTAATCATATAATATTCAATCTAATATCTAGTGTCCTTTTTTGGGCTGGTGTTTTATTTTATCAGATACATGCATAATTACCTTTCTTTTTGTGTGTTTGTGTATGTGTGTCATTTGCTTGGAAGTATTTTTTTCAATCAATTATTTAGAGTCTTGTTTCCTGAAGATAGCAAATATCTGGGTTTTTTCTTCTGAACTAACCATCTACTCTGTGGTTTTTGATTGGTTAGTTCAATACATTTATATTTAAGTGGTTACTATATTATACATCAGGGTCTGCTACTATCAATTTATTTTCTGTTGTCTGGTTCTATTTACTTGTTCAGTTTTTGTTGTTGTTTTTTGTGGATATTATTCTCTTAATTTATATAGAAAATATCCTTTTAAACTTTTTTAAGGGGAACCTACCTAGTGTTTGAACATATCTTCAGCTTTTGTGTGCTAAGGAAGGTCAATATGTTTTTTATATATGGAGGGTCTTGCTGTTTATAGTATTTTAGTGTTTATTTTTAATTATTTTGAAAACATCACTCCATTTTTTTTGTTTATTGCCATTTTGTCTCTCAAAAATGTCACATATAAACCTAATGCAGGTAACTTTTGTTGTTAAGCCGTTTCCTCCTTAGCCATCTTCAAAAATCTTTGTTGCCTTTGAACTGTCCAAAGTTACATTACTGTGTATCTTATTGGTGGCAGAATCTTTACTCATTTCTTAGAGAATATAACATCTAAGAATAGACTTAAAAATAGCAGGACTTAGAGATGTGGATTTCAAGAAAGTTTAATAAGCTATTATTCAGAGAGGGAATTTGACAGGAAACAAATATTAGGTTTGATAGTGAGGAATAGTTCCTCACTATTTGGTTTAAAGGAGAGCTAGTGATATGAAGTGAAATCAAAATAGAATAGATGATTAGTAAGAAGAGCCCATGTAATATGCAAGGAACATAGCACATAACAGAACTGAATTGTGTGTTTATGGGACAAAGGTAAACTGAATCTTAATACAGTTACACATTTAGGCAGCTTTTTGTAATACTATTAAAGAATAAAGAAAATCTAACATCTACATAAATACATATTACCAGATACATGCATTTTATAATTTTTTATGGTTTAAAATTTTATATTCATCTGATCATTCTGGATAATTTATACTGAAGATTTTTTTTGAAGGTTTTAATTTAAATTATCTTTTTTTTCAAAATCTAAAAAGAAAAAAATAGATTTTGATCTAAAGGTATTTTTTTATTTTAAATATTCTAATAGCATATGAGAGATCATAGTAAGCAAAACTCTTATTTCAGGTGTATATAAACCATAAATACAAAGTTCATCATATTATAAATAGTAAGCTCCATCATTTAAGATGATAATTATCTCATTTACAAGTCTATGACTTCTAAAATGCATCATACTACCGCAATAAATTTGCATTCTGGATTATAATCCAGATTTAACTTCAAGAAAATGAAGTTAAATCTTTTTAGTAACCAGCAGCTTAATTTTCATTAGGCCAGCTATTTGGTAATTAGTCATGCACCATAAATCAAATCTCCAAGTCTTCTTTTGGTTTCTTAATTGAAAATTATTGTTTCTTGACTCTCTGGTTAAAAGTGAAACAAGTGTGAGTGTGATCGATGTGGAATCCGGCACAAACAGTTTGTGACAGTCAGAACTTGATAGATCATTGCCCTTAGGGGCTTGTAATGGTGGGTAGGCAGAAATCTCCAAATTAAAGATTTATCCTTTATATTGCAAGTACAAAAATAGCTCTGGTATACAAGATCATCTTTAATATTGTCAAAATTTCTTTTTTCCTTTTTTCTTATACTTTTAAATATAATTTGCACCATTGAGTAAAGATAATATAAAATTACTAAAAATCCAACTCTTTAAGTATAAACATGAAAATATCCCATTAATGTCATGAACAAATATTGAATTTGTTATTTTAAAGTCCTTTGAAAACATTGACTAAAAGCACTCTACTGAGCTGAGAGCTAATCTGAGAAAACAGTTACTCAAGTATTGCCCCCAGTCATAAAATCATTTCAAATATGACACTGAGACTAACTAAAAGATTTTTCAAGTAATATGGAAAATATTGCTTCATTGAATGACTACATCTTGTTGCCATTTTTCTTCTGACAATCTAGGAGGATTTTCAGGAATTTTGGTCAATTTTTTAGTTCTTTAGTTAAGAACTGCCACAATGGTTTTCCAGATTTCATTTTTGTTTCATAGTGCCCTAGCAGTCAGGACCTGAAGAGGTTCACAGAAGCAGGGACTGTGAAATGCACCATAGATTTCAATGTGTGAAATCAAAGAGTTAGAAACAATCTGGGCACAAGAACCAGAGTTGGAATTTGAAAATTACCTGGGCAAATGCACCCTAAAATAAATATAGCATTTTACCAGTTTAATATACAAAATGAAGTGTGTGCTTGAAAGTGGGTGCCTTGCCAATAGTTCATAAAATCTAAAGTTTATATTGTTTAGTCCAGAATAATCATGCTATTGTTATATATTTTAGTTGCATAAAATATCCTAATGATACATTGGAAGAGTTTTGGTTGGTTTTATGGGAGGAATTTAGATAAGCTTTTTATAAATGGTGGCTTGGTCTTAAAAAAGGTATTACTAAGCAATCTTATGGAGATATGAGACCTAGCAATGACTTATATCTTAGAATTTAAGAACTATTACCACTCTTTAAATAAAAAACAAATAATATAGTTATCTCTGAGACTTTGAGAAAGTTGCTAAGTTGTTATATCTATTTAAACTATTTTTTTTCCTGCTGGGCATGGTGGCATGTGCCTTTAATCCCAGTGACCTGGATGGCTGAGGCTGGGGATCACTTGAGTTTGTGGGTTCAAGACAACCCTGGTCAACAGTGAGAACTAATCTCTTAAAAAAAAATCCAAAAACCAAAAAAACCCCACATATTTTCTATGAAATAATGGTGTAAAAATGAAACCAATGTATTTTCTTACTGTAAAATTTTGTATAAAGGTCATATTTCAAGCTAGATTGATTTTTCTTGGCTATATTATATCTTGGTCAAGGAGATTAAAGTCCATACTCATTTGCATAGTGTGTTCATTTTAGGATATTTGTATTTAGGTTAACAGTAACTGTATGCATATTCTACCAGTAATTGAGTCATCTTTGATATGTATATATATATATATACACATATGTATATATGTAATGTAATACTATTCAGTTGCAAAAGAAAATAAGAGAGAAGCTCTTGTCATTTATGACAACATGGGTGGAACTGGAGTGATAATCTTAAGCAAAATAAGTCAAAAGGAGAAAAATAAATACTGAGTTGTGTCAGTATGACATAAGAGCAATGCAGATATACAAAATAAAGAATCACACAATATCAAAGCAACATACCCTAGTATCTGACTGTAAAACTAATGGTACCTAAGAGGGAAGAGGATGGAGGGTGAGGGGAGAGAAGGAATGATAGTGGAGGACTGGGGACCTGAACTTGAGTGTGGCAGGGTTGCATATATCTGAAGAGGTGGTTTCCTGTATTTCTCAACCATATAGTGCTGTAAACTAATGTGGTCTTAATACAAAAAAGCAAAAAAGTAAAAAATAATTGTGAAAAGTATAAACTAAAAAATAATTTCAATGGAATTTGAGACCTATTCATGCCAGTCTTTGAATCTAAGCCAGGTATTGTGCACCATTCCACCTAACTAAATTGTTGCAAGCTCTAATTCATCTAGAGTGATTCCTTTGGTATATTGGATATGCTGATTTCCTCCCAGATTTCCATCCTTCTTTCTAAAAGAACATTTTCAGCGCTAATAATCTGGTACATTCTAGTGCCTGTTGATACTGATGTTCATTGCCAGGGAATGGGATTAAGACACAAAGACTATGTTAGTGTTAGAGAATCAAACCAGATGATCCTGTAGATCCAAGTTGATGTTATTTAAGGAGGGCACTGGTTTTACTATTCAATCTTTGACAGAGACAAAGATTGCCACAATGCAGCTCAGTGAAGCTTGCATATTTTTTCCAGTAGTTATTTTTTTAATTTTTGTGATAGACTTTCATTTAATTTACAATCTCATGTTTCCTGACTAAATAGAAACATGGGTTTTCATAGTCAAATTTCTGTGTGATTACTAAATCAGTAGATTTGCTTCTAAGGTATTTCCTTCGTTCGTTCGTTCCTCCCTCCCTCCCTCCTTTCCTTCCAGACGAGGTCTCATTATTTTTGCCTGTGGAACAGGCTCATGTTGCCCCGGGTACCACAGACTCAAGCAATCCCCAGCCTCAGCTTCCCAGGTAGCTGGGATTACAGGTGCGTGCAACCACACCCAGTTATATTTTTTGGAATTAGGTCTCAATACATGCCCCCAGTGGGACTCGAACCGCGATCCCTGGCTCTGGCCGTGGCTTCCTAGGCTACTGCTTACAGGCATGAGCCACCATGCCTGGCCCCTGTTAAATTATTCTTTCAGTGCATGTCTGTCTTACTCGAGTTTATAAATTTTAGTTGGTAAACCAGCTGGAAAGTTATGGGGATTTGTAGGTATTTACAGCTAACTCCAACCCCTAATGTCTCAGCCTCTCAGTGTATGTTATTATTCTAAGACCTTAGGGATATTAAGGTTTTATGTTTTTTTTTTTTCTCTAAGAATGTGTGTGTGTGTGTGTGTGTGTGTGTGTGTGTGTGTGTGCAGTACAAAAAGCCTTTCTTTTTGGAAAATGCCTTTTTATACAGGTAGCAAAAAAGTATAATTTTATTAGTCTTTTATTTTCTTTTGGATATTATTGTTCTCTACAAAAATATATTTTAAAAGAACTTATTACCTTGGTTACCAGAAATAGGGAAGTATAAGTTCTGACTATAAATAGACTATTCAGCAATAATATTTAGGTTGAAAATTATAAAGCAATGTTGTTGGGTCAATGAAGATTTGAAGATTTAGGAAAATTATAACTTATGACTACAAACTCCTGAGTAGAAGATGAAGATAATATGTCATATTTGATCAATTAAATGGGAGCAGAGATTAAATGAAGTGAGAAAATCTCACATACAAAAATTTTAATCAAGTATTTGCAATTAGAATAAAAAAACTCAACAAAATCTATTGAGCGGTATATAATAAATCTGTAAACACTTCAGTTGACAGATACAATACGGTAGTGTCCTATTTTAAAAGCATATATAAGCATAGGTTTATACTTGAGAAGTCTTGAGTAGATACAATTTATTAAATTTTCCTAAGGTTAAAAGAACTGGCTTTAATGTGACTGAAGCTAAATTTATTATGAAAAAAAAGATAACTAATAATTGTTTTGAAATACTTATATATGTATTTCTGTATTTATAACCCTATCTGTGTCTTTTATATATTTTTAGTCAATTTTATACCATTTTATCCAGTACATATACTTTACATACAGTAGTCAATGAAATTGACACTACTCTTTCTTCTCATTTTTCTATAGAGACAAACTTGATAGAAAAAATAATAACCAAGATAATATTTGTTGAGTTGTATATTTTGATCACTTTCTAGCATGTTCTACCACAGCATTTTCCAGTAAAATTTTCTGTAATGGAGGTAATGCTTTTTCATTTAAGAAATTATTTTAAATAACCACCAGTTCACACATCCTTTCTGAGAACTTGGTATATGATTCTCTCAATAGGGGAAGTGATTATTTTATTTTAATTTATTTAAAATCACTTAAAATTTAAATCGCTATTTCCAGTACCTAGAGAAGTAGATTGTGGACATGCAGTCATAGAAAAAGGAGAGAAAACTTAGCTATTGAAGGTCTGAGATAGTTCAAAGGTAGAGTTTAAATCTGTATTGAAAGTTGGGCTTAGCAAAGAGAAAACAATTTCTACTGCTAGAGCAGGTAAAAGGAAATGATTGATGCACAAGGAGTAGGTCAGTAGACGAGTAGGAAATGAAAATGTAGCCGTGACCCCAAGATAGGCAGTGCATTTGTTCATAAAATTTAGGCATTGCATTAGCTGTGTCTGAAAAACACAGAGGTGAAAGGCCTAAACAGGAAGGTGCTTTTACTTCCTTGCAAATTCCGGGTGTGGATCAGGAGGAGAGAATGTATCATCAGAAGGTATGTAGAGGGAAAATGGAGCCTTTGGTTTTTAGGAGAAAGAAAAAACTACATCTAAAGAAAGGAGTAGGGACTTTTGGAGACAGGAACTTTTGGGAAGGAAAGAGAGGAGGCAAACTCACCTGGAGGATAAGGATCCAGAAATGGAGTCTTCCGGGGCTCTTCCAGCCTTGGCCAAAGGGACCGTGTGAAGGTGGAGGAGAGGTGACCCTGACAAAGTGCTGAGTCACTTTGCAACCCAGAGAGACCTGAGCTGAACCTCGCGTTGGGAGTGGTGGAAACCAAAGGACAAGGACGAAACTCGGCATTTTCGGGCTGAGGTAAACCCCAGGCAGCTCCCCGAGTAACAGAAGTGAAATTCCTTTCTGTTTGGGGTACTTGTGCCTCTGTGAACTATAAGACTCTTTTTTTTTTTCTCACTTTACTGTAAATAAACCTGTGTGTTAACCCTAATTGCTATTTAATCTCTGGGCAACTGCTTTCGCACAGGCGAGAGAACATACATTAAGTAAAGGGGTAATCTCCCACCCCGGCATCAAAAACATTTGTCAGACATTGGTGTGTGAGGCAAAGGGAAGAATGAGGAATGGATATTGATGGATATTTTTGGAGGGATTATAATTGGCTGCACTTTTTCTTACATGTGTAAATATATTATGAGAGGATTTGTAAAAATTCAGAAGCTGTTTGACTGGAGAACAGGGAATGTAAATGGATGGAAAAATATTCACCTGTACACAATTTTATTCTTCGTTTTGTATTTTAAGCACACATGGTATTTAAATCCTTTTGACACATAACATACATACATTCTTAAAACATCAGATGAGAAGTCTTAGAAATGAGTTTACCAAATAATGATAACTAAAGCTGCTGGGAAGTGTTGAGGACTGTGCAGACCTTTCAGCTTTCTTTATTAGAAATAGTACTCAACATATTTTATTTTCTTTCTTTTTAAAAATCACTAATTTTCCTGTGCTTATGAAATATCTGATTTTGTATGAACAATAAGACTTTTACCTGACAAGAGACTTTGAGGAAATGATGTTAAATAGTTTATATTTCATGAATTTATATGTTTCTAATAAATATGTCTACACTGATATATACCTATTGATTTTTGGGATCATTCTTGATCTTGGTGGGAATAGGGATAGGATAATGACTGCGAATGGTTCTAATAACATTAGGCTGTAAATAAATTATTGTATTTTTTAAAAGTAGTTCTAAATAGTTTGGAAGTAAAAAATTGGGATCCTCCTTACTGCTTGGGATCCTCCTTATATGCTTGTCAGTGCTATGTTTTGTGCTATGATTTGTATAAATATTTCCCAAATTCCATATATTATCAAAGAATTGTATGCCATTAAAAATCATTTAGATAAAATCTTAAAAATAGTTTTTTTTTCTTTTCTATTTTTCTGTCTCCTTTTACAAGATGAAGATTTTTGTTTGTCTTGTTTCTTGAACCATGTTTCCTTTGCTCATATCTTTTAACATAAAGACTCCTTACTCTGGCAAAACAATAATAATGGGATCTCTAATACTTGAACTGAGACCTGGCAATCATACTTCCACAACAGCAGATGGCAAAAATATAAAGGGACAATTAATTCTGAGCAAGTTTATATACATTGCCTCCATTTTCAAGAGAATGAGGTTACAGACATCACTTTCCATCTCATGCTATTTAAACTAGTCAAGTCACCTTTTCTTCCAACTGTTATGGAACTAAATGTACTGTCAGTTCCTGTACTATGAGTGCCAAATATGAGGCCATATGAAAAAGGGACTACCTTAAATGCGAGAAGACAGAAAATCAAATGCTTTGTGGTCTCAGTTCTATATGGTGGGACCTAAGGGTAAACATGTATTTTAACATTTTTTGTTGATATTTGATTTATAATGATCATTCTTCAAAGGTCTTCCACACAAAACCTCTGCACTGAACAAAAAACATTGCTTTTCAATGAAACAGCACACATCTTAGCCTGGAATGCTGCAGCATTGCTCCTCTGAAACACCTGGGTTTTCCTCAGTCAGAAACATTCACAAAGAAATATGCAGCAACAGTGTAAATTTTTTTAAGGGAGCTTGTTTGCTCTGGGAGGTCTAGTCTAAGGGAAATGTTTTTCTACAAATTCAGTAAAAGAGTCTCTTGACATGTGTCCACAACTCCTAAGAGATGGCAGGACACTCATTCACCTTTAGAAAAAAGAAATCTAATTTTGAAGTAGTAAATACTAACGACCTGTCTTTTAAATGTTGAACATTTTTCCATTTAATCTTTAGCATCCAACATACCAATATTTTAAGTAGAAATGAATGAGATTTTAAGGACTTGATTTCTACTGTGACTCAGAAGCCTAAGTCTTACTTATTACAGGCTCTTGTCAGAGGACACAAATTTTGAGATTGACTATGAAAATGAAATCTAATGTTAGTATTTTTTTTCAACCGCTTCATATAATTTAAAGCACTTAAAACTCTCAGGAAAAAATCTGCTTTATTTTGCTGTTTGATATTTTGGCTATTCTTTTAACCCTTGAGCCCTGTCAGAGAGGAGGGACTTGGACAGGTTGTCATACAATCTATGTTATAAGGCAAAAGGAAAAGCTTTCTTTCTAATAACACTTCTTTCTGCTTAACAGTTAGTAGCATATTAAAACAATGTAGGTGGAAAAGACCATAAAAGGTCTTGGGACATCACTCTTTGGGAAGGCTTGTCTGCTGATTCAAAAAAATAGGCAGGGTTAATTTCCCTCCACCCTCTTTCATTCCTGCCACACCTTAAATAATATTCCACTGCTTGTTTCATCATTTTTATAATTTCTTTCAAGTCTTGAAGGAAATTTAATTCATATATGATACCATCCGAACACGATAATGGGTAGACTATGGCATTCTGAGTTATACCCTTATTAATTGCTGAATAAAGGCTATAATCCTTCTCTCTTTGAAGCCCAAGTCTGATTTTTAGGCAACACTTCAAAAGCAGAGCACAACTGGAGAAGCATATTTCCTACCAGCACTGAATTACTATGATTGACTCGGCTTGCATTAGTCTACATGTGCCTTAAATATTTGGCTCTCCAACCAAACAATTTGATTTTGATTTGGGGGAGCATAGAAAATATCTTGCTATCTGAAAAGTCAACTGTAACTCCTTATCAGAGATTTAAATATTTGTTTTCACTATCTTAGAAATAAAAAAAAATACCTAAACCTGCCTTTTCTTACATTAGAAATCATCATGCTTAAAAAATCTCCTCTCTCCCTCTCTTCCTCCCCACCACCCCAGTGTTTTGGCACATCATCATATAAAGCCATCAGTATGAGTCCAGTATGATTAATGACAAAAGTTTACGTAAATAAGGCATTTAAGACATTCTCAAGTTATTATAGCCCATGGAGATTTTTTAAATAATTTCTAAATACTGCAATTGCAACTGTTTTGTAAAATAAAGAAATTTGTAGTATATATGTATAAAGTTCTTTTAAATACTAAACAAAAATCTCTAGATCTCTACTATAGGGACTCTCACATATAGGGCTTGTTTACCATATGTAGTGTGCTATGTTTGAGAAAGATTAACAGTATTTCAGATCAAAGGAGGACCCTGCTGCATGGTCTTAGGAGATTGTCATTCACTCCCATTATGGCTTATTTGCACAAGATTTTCATGTAATATGAGCTATTGTTTTGATGGCAGTGATTTGACATAAAGACAGAGCTGAACTGCATCTCAGCCTCCCTGTCAGTCAGACTAGGGGGTATCTAGGTCCCAAAGAACTTGCTAATAATAAAAGGCAACTGTTACCCAGTTATGGGTCAGTCTCCTGCACTCTGCTCCACACACCCAACTCAAACCCCCACCACTTTGTTTTTAAGGTGAAGTTCTTTAGTGTGCATAAATACCATACAAATCTGATAATGTTTATTACTGCTAGATTAGATACAGTTAAAACAGACAAAGTTTCAGATAGTTTATTCCAAAGAACAAGTTAAGAGCCACTTCAGAATGAACAGTGCTTTAGAAGAATACTACTTTTAAAATATTTTCTGGGTTTTTATTTTAAAATTAATTGAAATGATGAAAAATTGTCTGAGTTACCTCCCAACATTTTCCTTAATCTGTATTTGTGCTTCTCTTGTGATTTAATTTCAATGACAATGCATAGAAAATACTTGTACTAATATTCTTTACTGCTTTCTTCCTTCAAATTAGATTTAAAAGAAAAAGTGAGAGGTGTGTTTGTTGCTTCAGTGGTGAATGGCAATATATATGAAAAAAAATTTCAGATAAATTCCTTATGATTCCAAATGCAATTTTGTTTAATTCTTATTAACTATTTAGCATCTATAACAAGACATGTAACAAGTGTAAAAAATTACAAATGAAAATAAAATAGAAAATAATCTTTTATTAGTGTTTGACTTGAGTTTTCTCAGTGAATGCATTTAAAATTGTGATTTATAATTCTTATACAGAATTTATTACTTCTAAAATATGAGGATTTGGCTTACATGACATTTATTTAATGCTTTCTATACAAACATGCATCTAAATAATTTTCAAAATTTATTTTATAAGTTAAGAGTAACATCTTATGTAAATTTTATGCTTAAAATAATACTGACCATAAATAGTTTTGGAGTTTTGATTCTTAATTTCTGCAGAGCAATTATAATTCATAGAACAAAGAAGAAGGTGAATTCACAGATTTCATGCTATGGAGAAAATGTTTAAAAATCAGAAACTTTTCTATACTCATTTTTAAACATTTTGAACACATTGGAACAAATCCAAGTTTTTATTTTCAATTTTTTTCCCCTGCAAAATCTCAATGAAGTAATGATATGGCTTATGACTATGCAATCCTGATAAGCCTATATATTTTAGGGTTATATTAAAAGATAACCATAAAAAAAGAACATTCACAGTGAAACATTTTAAAAATACATATTTTACTTAAAATGATTAACAAACATTAAAAATAATAAGTAAGCAGAATATTTTCTCTCAACTTTTGGTTGGAAATTTTTAAATATTCAGAAAGTTAAAAGCACATTACAAGAAACACTGGCATAGACTTCACCTTGGATCCAGTTACTAACATTTTTGCCACACTATTTTTCTCCTGACCTATTTGAAATCATGACACCTCTACATTCATCTTAAGCACAAGATCATTCTTTTTTAACTAGAAAATTAAATCTTTCTATAAAATCTGGTAAGTAAAATGTTTAAAATAAAGATTAGCTAACTCAGAAACTTAAAATATGCATGCCATTGAAGGTAAATAAGACAATTTTAATGATCTATTACATAAGCACTTTTTCTGTTATTTTAAATTCAATTTAGGCCTTAATATTAATACCATTTCCACTGGAATTTATAGGCAGACTTTCAAAAACAAATAAGCTATTAACTAAATGTGTTTTTCTTGATGAAACACTTTAAAATACATGAACAACAGCGCCCTCTACATTTGGATAGCGTTTGATGAAAAATATTTCAGAGGAAAGCAGTATTGTAACAGTAATCTGTGGGTTAAGGGACAAATAATGTGATTGTAGTACATTGCAAAATTACACGGTAATGTTTCATACGCGTTTACAGTATTTTAAACTACTGATTTAGTCTGGGGGCTCAAAATCTGTGCACTCGATATTCATTCAGCAAACAATCTGACAGAAATAATAGTTTAGAAGAAAAAATAAAATAGGTTCTTTAGGAAAATACACTAATCTGCTTCAAAAAATAAGGTTAATAATACTATTTAATGGATTTTTAGGAATCAGATGCAAGGAGTTGAAAATTTTGCTATATAAACAAAATGTGGAATGCTTTTAAACTGGGAAATAAAAGAATTTAAAAAGGCATGGTTTTCATTATTGAACTGCTGAAGAAAATACAGACTTAATATCTAACGACATTTTCATGAACTAAAATAAATCTATGTTTAATTATTTTCAGATTATCATAGTGAAGTTGTTTATAAAATGTAAAGAAATATACAAATATAATCAACCATCTTGCAAGTTCACAATGATCTCTATTAGCAAAACTATTTCCCCCAAACTGGACTATTTTTTTCCTAAGTAATTAAGAAAAATTATGCATATAATACACCCTTTTAAATAATATCAATAATAAAAATTGTAAACATATATTTACAATTTATTTCTTACAATCATAAACACTTTATAACACCTATATTTTAATTTTTCTTAATGGTCATTTTAGTTAAAAAATGTGCTTAGTAGCAGCGAAATCAATCCAATGTAATACTGAAAGATTTAGCTATTTTGTTTAATTTTGGCTTTTAGTGAAACTTTTTTAGATAATGTTCTAAAAATATTTTGTCTAAATATATTTTTACACACAAGCTTGATGCTATTTTACTATTTAATTTTGAGAACAACTTAAACATGTAACCTAAAGTAAAAAATATTTTAGTGAATTTCTTAAATGATAACACTTGGCTGAGTTTAATATAGTAAAAAAGAAAGGAAGGAACAGTAAATGTGGTTATTATTCTTTATGAAATTAAACAAGAATTCCAATGTCTAAGTGACATCATTTAAATGGAATAATTACCACAAACTCTTTGAGAATTAATACCTATCACACACATATGTTTTACAGGTTTTCACAATCAAAATATCTTAAATAAATGAAATTTATGTAAACTGATTTGAGTAAGTTACAGCAAATCTGAATAATAAAAAGAATGCTTTTTTGAAATGATTACTTTAGTCTTTTCCTAGTGGCATGAAAAATCTGAGAAGAGGCTCTAAATCCATAAATACAAAATACCAGAGGCTCTGGGGATTGTCTTGTTCATTTTTAAGAGCAAATTAAAACGGTGAAAGAATGGTGCAAATAATTGTTTCATATGTTCTTTGCTTGTGACTGCTGTAATCATCCGACCTGATTTACAAATGTAGACTTGAAGGTTTCTCAGCTTCCTGCAGGGTAGAAGACTGTTACTTTGGCACTCACCCTCTCGTCCTTGTAATCACCACTCAAAAGTGTGCCCTGGTACTTCCAATTCCCAGTCTCTTGATTGAACACCTCATTCTGTGCTAACAAGGTGTCCAAGGTATTTGAACAGGGGTTCCAGTCAGAAAATTGTTAATGGTTTTGCTCATTAAGAGTTGCTGTACTAGATTTGGTAATTTGGTAACTGTCTAAATTGCAAGTTGATTTTCCCCCTTTCAGTTTAAGGAATGATGCTAAATCTAAGACAGTAATAGTAGTACTTTTGTTAAAAAATTGACAAGGGGAGTTCTTTGCTATTAACATTATTCTGCAAAAGTTTTCAAGAACTGATCAAATTAACTTGGAAGTTTAGGTTTCTTAGGCAGTTATTTTTAACATGATAAAAACAAAAAAAATAAAAAGAAATTTCACAAAATTCACTTATGGCATTGCTAATATTTCCTGCAAGTTTAGGAATGAAGAAGCAACAAAATGATTTATTTAAAAATAAACAAGAATCATGACTTTCTAAACACTTTGTTAAAGTAAAATTGGTTAGTTCTTTTTTAGCACCTTTATTTTTACAACTATACATGCATATTTAAAAGCACATATAAAATTTAATTTTAAAATATACAAAATTGATTTTTTATTATTGAAATGACATCCTGATCATTAATTATAAAGTTAATTTTTACTCAAAGATAAACCAATTTTAATTGATATATTTTCTAGTGAATGGTTATTAAAAAATAAGTTCAGATTTGATCTGATAATTAAAATTGACCTCTAAAAATGTGCATAAAAATCTTGAAATTTTTTCATGATTCTTAGGAATTTACCTCTACATAAATGGTACTAACAATGCCAAATTACTTAAAGAATGTATTTCTTTACATTTCTATATTTCATAAAAATATATTTCTCAAGAGAAATTGTTAAAATAATCAATGTTTATATGTATGTTTTGGTTTAGTTTAAAACTTGTAATCTGTTCTCTGTCAATTTAGATTTAAAAGGAACAACGTTTCTGAAAAGAGTTTTTCTTACACATCTATTTGCTTCATTTTTAATCTTGAAAGACTTTACTAAATTTGGCAGCAATAACTGGAGAGATTTATATTACATAGCTTTTAGTGATTTGGACAGTTGCCATTTTATCATAGAGATGAAAAGGTAAAAGATGAGATTCAGTTCAGGATGGAAGTTTCCCCCTACATGAAGCAAAGGGCTATTTTAAAGTGATTTATGTGGCAGTTTTTTTCAGTGTTGCCATTATGTCCTTGCTGCCTGAGTGTGACAACGTTGTGCTGGCTAACATTTTGGTAATAATTTATTGAGATGAGATTTTTTTTTTTTGCCTGGAGTTCAGCCTACAATCCTTTTAACACTTTGCTAAAAGGCATAAGTTTTCTACAGGCTTATTTATTTTTCACTTTGGAACTGTGCATTCACACAAAACCTGCCTACATAAATCTGCAACTTTTCTTTTTGAATTGGAAGTTGAATACAGACCATGACTTGTGCGTATATAAAAATGCAGAAATAATGCCCCCCTACTGCGTAAGTATTTTTGTTTTTCATGAATCAAGCCCAAAGTTATTTAAATTAATTCTAGTCTCATCATGGTAATAGAATATCATTTTTGACCTCTTAAAAATACTAATGCATGGATGTAATTTTAC
The DNA here is from genome assembly GCA_004024945.1 of Uropsilus gracilis. NCBI lineage: Eukaryota > Metazoa > Chordata > Mammalia > Eulipotyphla > Talpidae > Uropsilus > Uropsilus gracilis. The sequence continues at coordinate 22,367 of PVHY01012261.1, read as the reverse complement.
TGGTTATTTGACCAAGTTTCTCATACATTTTAAAATTCTGTAATACAAAGAAAAACTGATGACTGCAGTTTCATGTTAACAGACTATATTCAATCAACATAAAAAAAATATAATTTTTGATGTTTACATACCATTATACACTTCATATGTTTGAAAATCTAGAAAATAAAAAAAATATGTTTTCCTCATGAGTTTTCATGCAGTTGGATTAATTAATCAAGGACTATCTGAAGTTTTGCTCCTAAAAGTTGAATGCTCTGATTTAGAAATTTAGCAGCTACCCAAGTTGAGAAATTGAGCGTGTCAGCTTTAATGTAAAAACTCTGACTTTGTGGGGGTTTTTGTTTGTTTGTTTTGTTTTGTTGTTTTGGCTATAAGCACCAGTAGATTCAAAATATAATTTCATGTTAAATTTCACTAAGGTGGTAAGTAAAAAATTTATTTTTTAAGTTGACATTTTAAATCCCTAAAAGAGTAATTAATCTCTCCAGTTGGCACTATAGATTATAATATGTCCACGAATATATTAGGATGGTTTTTTAATATTAGTGGCAAGAAAAGGAGATTGATTGGATTTTTTTCTCCTTAATTCAGCAAATTCTTGCTTGGGAAAGGCCACTAATTTTCATACTCATGTGTCTGTAATTAATATGTGATTAAATCATACATTAAAGGGATAAACACTGGTGGAGATTTAAGTTTCAAAATCTATTTTTGATATTTTCTATTAGCTTTATGACTACTGTCAAAACTAAGTATGGACTCTTAAGAGAACATAAAATTATAAGCTTTGACTAAGTATTATCATTTTTTATGACTTACTTAGAGAATTGTTTTTGTACCAGGTCCTGGGCATTACTCAAAATATATATATATTTCTTTCATGGACAAAATTATTGTGAAATCTAGTAAGGATTAAACTATTATTTAGGCTGTTTAAAGACTTAGCTAGCATTTTAATATGGGTTGTGACTTTATAGATTTATTTTAAGCATGAATATCATTATAAAACACAGCTGATTCCACAAACAGAACTCACAAAATATTTTATGTGAGAATTTGACTTTTATCATGGTTTATACCTGTGTTGCAATATGCTTTTATAACTGTGTAGGTGTGTGCTTGTTGTTTGTGTTCTAATTTCTGTAATAAGATAACACATTGATTACTTTAAGGGCAAATAATTCCTCCGTACAAGTGCAGTGAGCAGTTAGATGTCTATTTAGGTAACTATATTTATCAGTTTTACTGCAAATAGTAATACAATTATTGTGCAGATGTATTAGGTTTTAAATTATTATAAAAAGAAATCTCATCAATGTATTGCCAATGTACAGAAAAGACAAAATGTCACTTTCATATTAAGCACTGTCTTATACATGACTGCAATATAACAGATTTCTAGTTCTGTAAATACTTTTTCCTAGAATGAATTTTTGCATCGAGAAAGCTGTGTTTATATTGATGTTTACTGGGATTTACAGTTGTTTTATCACATCTGTCAGTTATTCAAATACAAAAATAAAGCCAATGTTGGAAGGGATGTTAAAAGACAGTTTGCTTATGGGCAAAATGAGAATCACAGTGAAGATAGACCTGCACATATTTTTTTCTTTTTAATGTTTGAATTTAATATCAAGAAATATTTTAATGAGTTAATCCAAGAGTTTTAATTTAAACATGAAGTTGAACGGGGGACGATGTTAAAATTTTTTCAATGTCTGACAATTAGTAAGCAGTCTTTATCTCCCAAGTCAGTATTCTTTCCTTCCTCCAATTGCTCAGTCACAGCAAAATTGACACGTCTGTGAATGGTTTTCTTAAATGAAAACAAAACAAAACAAAACAAAACAAAAAAAAAAGTGTTGTACTGACTTGGAGTTAATGAATTCTGCAACTGCTCTTACTGCCTATATATTTATTACTTAAGACACATTTAAATTATTCTCATACACTATGGTACAATGAAAAGAAATGGGATTAGAAAACGAAGTTTTTCTAACATAACAAATTTAGAAAGCAGACTCCTTTTTTTTTCACTGAAGTTATCACGAGTCTGGGAAATATGGAAAGAACACATTTTTTATAGGTGTTATGGTTTGATTTTCATGATATTTTCATGTCACTGAAGATGAGTCATGTTTTAGAGGAAAGCTCTAAGTATTTGTACATTTATGTGCATATGTCTTGTCAAGTCAAATGTATAATGTTAATCTACCAGTTGACATTCTAATGTCTAGAAACAACCACATAAGCCATGATTAGAGGAGGTAGGAAAATACTTGTAGAATACAAATTTTTGGGATCTTGCCAGGCAATGAAGGCTGTTGTGTGATTATATTATTTAGTGGTGTGGTCTAAATCTGTAGGGATATTGAAAAGACAGCTATTATATAATCAAAGTTGGTGAAGGACTACAGAAGGTAAATCTCTAGAAAAACCTTTATGGGTGAGTAAGAGATAATTATACGAGCAAAGGATATAAAGAAAGCTATCATGATAAAAGGCCATATATAACTTTTAAATATATTTTTTACTGAGTGCAGCATCTGGAACATTTGCTTTCAGATTAGACTTTTTAAATTTTGGTAACCAAAAAAAAAATACTCTTTGAAGTAAACAGATGTATGTTTTGTAGGAAGAAAACTGGAGGTGGTGTAGAAGACTGACTGGAGGAAAAAACAGTTATTCCAGTGTCCAGTCAAGATTCAATGGGAATGAGGAGCAGTGATGGATAAAGATTCAGTTATGTTGAGTGACCAGACAGAGGCCAAGTGTAGCCAGGGTCTTTAATGTCACATGTGAACTTACTAGTTGCCATTGTTAGTGATATTTGTGAAATTTGAGAAAAATAAAGGGGGGGGGGGCAAAGTTAGCATAACCAAGATAAAGGAATAAATGAAAGTTGGAAAGTAGTTGTTGCAAGTGGATTAATTCTTAAGCATAGCAGAAAGTAGAAAAAGAGATAGTGATAGACAGGAAAGAAGTTTGAGTGGAGAAGCAGAACCAGAGAATTCTTTGTTATTTTAGTTTTTTGAATATGAATAATTACTAAATATGATTTTTATTGAGTAATTCCTACTCTCTGATTTGGAGCTAAATTGTGCTTTTTCTCCTTCCATTTTGGGATCGCATAGTTTAAATCTCACAACTTATAAGATAAGCTTTGATATTATTCCATTTTATAGATGAGAAAACTGAGGAATAGAGAAATTAAATTACATGAACAAAGAAATACTACCCCTAAAAGATAAAACCTGTATTCACATTAACAAAGTCTGATGTCAGAATTCATATATTTATCATCTCTCTATGCTTCTAATTAAATATGCACATGAAGAGAAATTAGGATATATTCATTGTTATTATGATTGCTTTTAGTTGCTGGAATTTGACATGCTATGGTAGTTTTGTTTTGGTTGCCTTTGAGGCAGATATACCAGCCTCTACATTCCAATTCTGACTGAGTAATTGACTGAAACTTCCTGAGCCTTGGTTTTACTATATTTGAATGGGAGAACAATAAAACCTAAGTTTTGAAAAGTTAGTTAGCTAATCAATATAAGATTAGAATAATACCTGAAAAGTTTTAATCATCAAGACTTCTAAGTTATTCCATTACACTGCTTCCAAATGTTGCAGTGACGTTTTCAGAGAAACCTACAAATTCTTCAAGGGAAGTTACAAGTTACAGGGTCTTTTTATTTTTTTTTAATCCCTTGGACACAAGTTAGTGCTGAAAACATTTAAGGATTCAGTGTATTCCGTGAATTACAATCCTCTAGGGAATAAATGAGTGCTTGTAGAATTAAAAATATAATGAATATTAATATAAAATAAACTGTAGTGGCAGGACCAGTGAGAGGAAAGCTGAATAATATGGACACTCTTAACATAGATGAATTGTATGTAGTGTTCCCAGCAGGTCAGCTTAGCAACAAAAGGAAAATAAACATGGGCTGGGAGGTGCTATCTCATCGTCATCTTGTCAATGGTTGCTGCTGTCTTTGTGAATCTCTTTGAGAATACACATGGACAAAAAACTCAGAGAAGGTGGCTATTGGTGGTGCCACAAAAAAAAAAAAAATGAGTCTGTCTCAGAATTAGAACATTCTTAGAAGTGACTTAACTTCACCAAGTCCTTCTGCCACACTCTTGACTCAACAGTTTCCGTAGGTCTGAGATTAGACTTCAGAACTACAGAATCTGAGATTAGGTCTCAGACCTACAGAAACTCAGAATGGCCAAAATTGTATAAAAAACTACAGTGTCACCTGCAAAAAAAAAAATAAAATAAAAGTGAAATAGTTCAAATCTTTAAGACTTTCAAAAGCAAAATAAGCATACCAAAATGCCACAATATGGCAATTTGACATGTCAAGGAAATATTTTAGCTGTTTTCACAGCAGGCAGTAAAAAATTTCCTGACACAACCACAAAGGAAAAGAAGATTTATTTTTTTATCAGGCAGATAATTCAAAATTGCCATGATTAAAAAAAAATGAAAGAAGTAGAAAAAAATTCAGGCAAGCAAGTCAAAGCGATATAAAAGAATTAGAAATGTTAACCAAAGAGAATCAACACAAATCAGTAAACAGAAATGAATGTCGTGGGAAATACCAATAATGAACAAAAAAGGATTCTGAAGATTGAAAAGTAAGACAATAAGGGACCATCAATATTAAAAATATTGATAGAGAAGAAAAAAACCTGCAGAAATATGTGGAAGTATGCTTGACCAAGTGACAGATTAAATAAACAATCTGAGATAATAACACAGTAAATATGTAGATGAAAGAAGATAGACAGAAACACTCTTACACTGCTGGTGGGAATACATACTGGTTCAACCACTGTGGAAAGCTTTTTGGAGATCCCTCACACAACTGAAAATGGAACTACTATTTGATCCAGCAACCCCACTCCTTGGAATCTAACCAAAGAATACAAAACACTGATTCAAAAAGATACCTTTACTCGGATGTTTATTTCAGTAATATTTACAATAACTAGGATATGGAAACAACCCAAATGCCCCAAAACTGATAAATGGCTGAAAAAGATGGGTATATTTATACAATGGAATATTATTCATCCCTCAAAAAAGACAAGCCTGTCATTCATAGCAACATGGATGGAGCTAGAAGGAATAATTTAGCGGAAGTAAGTCAGAAAGAAAAGGAGAAATATGGGATGGCCTTATTTATATAAGTTATATAGGGAGAACAAACAGACAAGGAAAAGTTAAAACTGTCGAAAGAACTGAAGCAAGAGAGGAGGAGGAGGAGGGTAAAATCAGGAGGGAGAGGGCACAAGAGATTAAGATGGTTTATGGGTGATAAGGTAATGGGAGAGCCTCAATATAGACAATGATGCATTATATGTGTGTAAATATGTGTATTTATGGATATATATGTGCAATCAATAAAAATAATAAAACAGAAAATAAATCTTTTACAGCAATAAAGGTAAATACAAAGAAAAAATGAAGACATACTTTTAGTACACTCAAACTAATTAGGAAAGGCAAAACATGGATATCCCAAAAGAGAAGAGAAAGAAAAGAACAGATAACTTATTATATATGTTTTCAAAAATTGTCCAGATCTGAAGAAAAACATATATACAACCTCACTACTAAAAAAGAAACAAACAAACAAACAAACCGCTATATTAATGTGATGAGAGGTACCAATACACATAATTTTGAAACCATCAAGAGTTCAGGAAAAAGAAAGATTTTTTGGGAGAAACAAGTGAAAAAAATATAAAGCCAGGTCATCCATAAAGATATTTCCATTAAACTTCATCGAAGAAGTCCTACAGGCAAGTGAAAAATGGAATGATGAATTCAAAATATTTAAAGATAAAAATTACTAACTAGGGATACGTGTTCATATTAGAGGGAGAAATAAAGGCCTTCTTTAACAAATAGAAGTTGGAGGATGTTGCTGACATTTAATTTCCTCTACAAAAAAATGCTGAAAGGAATTCTTCTATATAATTCAAAGCAAGAAACTCCACAAACTGAAAAAGACATAGAAGAACCAGGCAGGAAGCTAAAGATAAAATGCAGTAGCATATCCTCATGTATCAATAATAACCCAAAATGTAAATGCACAGAACTCACCAATCAAATGTTATCTATTAGGCCATAAAAAACAAAAACAAAACTAAACTGTGATGTTGGCATAACTGAAACCCTAAGTAACCGGTCTCATATAAGATGTGAAAGGTAATTACTCAAGAAATGACAAATTTAAAGTCATCTCCATAGATGCCACAAAGACATGAATGCTAATTGGACATTCATCTTTGGTAAAAACTTCCTAATACGATAAAAATTTACTGTTTCTTCTTTTATATATGATAAACTAATTACATTTAAAGAACATAGTGAGACACTAGCTTATCACTAACAATAACTATTAATTTTTTCTAGAATTAATAACCACATCAATAAGAAATTAAAGATAAAATTTGGCAAGGAATTGGCTAAAGTACTTTGTTCACAGATAATATGATTATTTAAAAAAAACTAAATATAAATTGAAAATATTAGAATAAGAAAAATGCTATGCCACTTTTTTAAAAGATCTTTGTCTAGGTTCCAGAATGTTTTTCACCATCAATATTTACATATACCACTCATTCAAACATGGACTCAACCATTCATTCATTTAAAATTTCATTTTACATTAGAGAATATTTAATCCTAGTTAATGGGAAAGGAAGGAAAGGATCATAGGTAATACTCATGGAAATAGGTTGAAAAAGAGAACTGATCCAGCGAATTAGATGAGCATTTAGAAGAAAAGGAGATTCAAAGAAGTTATGGTTACAGAAACCTTGATATTAGAGCGAGCACAATCAATTGAAAAAAAATAATTTGAAAAAAGTGAACATGGAATGATTGTATAAGGGTATATTTAGAAAATCAGTAGTCATGTTTCACACAAACCTTTCAGAAGCGTGAAGAGGCTAAAATGAGATTGAAATCAGTTACTGTGTTCTAAAATTGAGTCAGACGGGCAACTTAAAGCTAATTAATTATTATTTATTTATTTTTTGTTTACATTGAAAATTCCTGTATGCAAAAAGGAGAGTTTGAAGATGATACATATACTGGAGAAAGTAATCACAATAATTAGTAAAAACAGATATTAGTCTTGACAACCATTGAAAACAATTCCATTTCAGAGATTGGCATCAAGGAGATGAGTAAACGAATATGACTGAAAAATATTTAAGGTGTCATTGTACATTCAGAAAGACATAATCTTCAGTGTCATATAGAAGAAAATATTGTATTGTGTTGGGGACAGTCATAGAATTAGAGAAAATTAAAGAGGATGAAATTTGTAATACTTCTGCCATCTGTCATATAACAAATAAAACATTAACATTTTTGAGCAAGGAAGAACTTAATAAAGGCCAAAAAATAATTTAATAATATAAGAAATGTTTAATAAACTCCCATTGAATTTCAAAGAAGATAGCCAAAGTAATTAGCTTGGCCCTTTTTTTGTTTCATTATCTTTATTTGGATATCAGAAATTATGTTTTAAATTTGCATAATTTGGCACCATTGACAAATGTGCATCCATTTCCCAGTTCCAATATTTTAAAATAATCTAGGAAAGCAGGTTATTTAAAAATAACCTTTTTAAAAAACCTGTTGTTTTAAATTATTAAAATTAATTAAATAAAATAGGTCATTTTAAATAACCTGTTTGAAATAACCTGTTATTTTTTCTAAAAAAACCTTTGTTTTCTCTCTTGAAAATTATTCTTTCAAGTTCCTATTAAAATTAATATGCTAAAACTCTAGAAAATTATGTATGCTGATTTGTACCTTGATATTTATGTACATCACTCTCAAAAATATGTAATTGTGATCCATTTAATTTAAAAATTCGTTTCACAATGTAGCCTCTTCATTCTCAAAATATAACTTTTTATCCTAATTTTGTCTTTAAAACATTTTTTATGCAGAAATAAAAACATTTAGCTTATTTTTCCACTGTTTTGGCTATGGGAAAGACAATTTTTCGCTTTCCTCTGTGCAGGCTGCTCATTCTTCTCTGCATAAGTTCAAGTTCATAGTAGTATAGTAGATAACTTTTAAGAAAGACCCACATCTGCTTTGATTACCAAATAGTTGAGTGAAAAAAAATCATTCATCCTCTGTGTTTTGTTTGCTATTTCTGAAAAACCTTGAAAATTTAGAAATGTGAAAATAACTCACATTTCTAACTTTTACATTTCTGAGTCATTTTTACATTTCTAAATTTTCACTACTAGAGACTTTTGCCTGTTTCTACTTCTATTCTATTCTATTATGTAACAAATTACCACTCACAACACAAAATTACTCTCACATAATTCTGAAAGTCAGAAATCTGTAATGGGTCTCATTATACTAATATCAAGGTAACAGAAGGACTGTGTTCCTTCTGTAGGTTCTAAAGGATGATTACTTTCATTGCCTTTTATAGATTCTAGAGGCCATCTTATTTCTGCCAGAACCCATCCTTCTTGAACTTGGACCCTCTATTTCAGTTACTGTTTCTTGTTCTCTTACTCTGATCCTCACACCTCCTTTCTTTACATATAATTATATTTAGACCCACCCAGATAATATATGATTATCCCCTAATATTATCTTTAAGTTGTGATACTTATTTTGCCATTTAAATATAGGATTTAAGTCATAGGATACAGTATAGAATGATGAGGACTTTTCTGTAATAAGGCTGTATATGGGGGCATTAATATGTAAAAAAGGCCAGGAATAATATTATCTATAGATTTCTGCCTCTTCTGCTACCAAGGAGGAATACCTTTTCTGTGAAAATTCTCTACATGGGTGAGGAAAATATCTATTTTCTCTGTGAGTCTATTTGTATAATGAATTACCTATCTAAAAATGCAGTCTAAGAGTTCTATTAGTATGCTTGAACACTAATTAACAGGGACACTTCTTATTTCATTTGACTTTCATAGGTTTTGTCCATCAATAGCTACACTGTGAATCTCTTTCCCTACTGCAACATCTTACTTTTTTTGTCAACGTCTGACTTTATGCTAACCAAAAGGTTAGATGTTACAATTATTTATGCTAATCTCAATTTTCTTTTATGCTTCAGATAGTACAAATGAAACTGCAGCAATTGATTACACATCACTGACAGCAGAGGTAACATACAATTTTGTCAATGAAAAAACTGAGTCATATAACAGCTCAATAGTTATGTGCAGCCTCATGAGAATGACAATCAAAAACAGGTCGTAATGATATGAATATTTATTGGATAACTCATCCTGCTTGATAATTTTAATAGTCTGTAAAAAATTGTTTAAAAGGAGACATTTCTGTTTTTAATGAATACTCTGCTTTTACAAATATATTTTGCTATTGAAATTTTATATTTCAATAATAAAAGTATGCAAAGGTACTTTTACATTAGTATCTATTAACTTTTGTATTAATTTGATTTAATATTAAAATGGACAATTGTAATATTTAAATATATATTCATAAACACAATTTTAGTTCTGACTAAGGTTAACTGTCCCTTAGTTGGATACTGTTTTGATAAATTAGGTCAAGGAATAGTTATACATAATATAAAACCGCATCAGTTTTATGAAGTATGTAAACTTGTTATCAAAATAATTGTTTAAGACAGTATGAATACTAAGAGTCTAAATACAATAAATGCCATTTAAACTGTTGGAGGGAAAGGAAAGTAACAAGGAAAACTCTCTCAGGTGCTATAAGACTGAAAGTAAAAGGATGGGGGGAACGAATAAATTTTCGTTCCTTTCTTTTTGCAATAAAAAGTTATTAAGGACTATTAAACATCAACACAAAAAGGAAATGAGGACACAGATGAAATATTGAATGCTTACTTAAGCATCCTCTCTGAGTATATCAAGTCATAATATTGTGTCCAATTCTGTAGGAGCCAGATATCTTTTGCTTCTTTTAACTCATATTGTCTGAGTTAATGAGAAATGAAACATTTTTAATTCCACAAATATACATTCCTTGTTGCAAGAAGAAAGTAACAAGATATGGTCATTACAAATTTATTTGGTAAATAATCTTATTAGCATACTCTTGTTAAAAATAAATAAAATGAGATACTTTGAGAAAAAGTTATGCTATTCAAAATTATTTGGTTATTTAAATTGGACTATATTATTTTGTTCTGAAACTTATTATGTAATGTTACTATGTAATGTGGTACCATGTCACTTGTGTTCTTTTTTTGAGACGTAGGTCTCACTTTTTGTCCATGGAATCACACGTTCACATTGCCCAGGGTACCATGGACTCAAGCAATCCCCAGCCTCAATTTCCCAGGTAACTGGGATTACCAGCATGCACCACCATGCCCAGCTATTTTTGGGGACTAAGTCTTGCTATGTTGCCAGGAGCAGGACTCAAATTGTGGTCCCTATCCCCAGCTGCTTCACAGATTGAAGTTTACAGGCACCCACCAGCTGTATTATTTTCTTTTCTTTCTTTCTTTCTTTTTTTTTTTTAAAGTGAAACACAAATTGGATATTTAAATGCAAAGAATGCTTAAACAACCAAGTCTTGATTAGGGTTGTTCTCTTTTATGTATGACAAACTATTGCTTTCAATTAATGTTCATAATGCAATTGAACAACAGGCTAACTTTTCAGCATATGAAAAATAGATCATTTCAGATAAGAATAATCGAATTGGGTGGAGTAATAAAAATTATACAGTCATTGACCATTCAAATTAGTGTTTGTTTTATTATGTTAGTATTTGAGTCTACATTGTATAACTAATTGGGTCTTCTGGTTATTGTGTGTAAAATTCTATAAACACTTAGCAATAGTGTGCATAAAATAAGAGGTAAGAGGATCTATCTCTACACTAAGAATTTGATTCTTTTATATTTTTAAAAATTCATCAAAAATATTATTTCTCTGAATTATATATTATTATTTATTCTGATATTTTTATATTTAGAAGACTTTGATTAATACTTAGTCATTTCTTTCAAAGTTGTTTTCAAGTCAGTAACATTATTCTACTTTACATGATTACATTGCTGCCAAAAGAGAGAAAGAGAGAGAGAGAGAGAGAAGGTAGAAGCATGTAGAGAAATAAAAATCTGTCAATGGAATTTAAGAGTTGACTAAAGGAGCACTCACTGGTCAAAGCTGTCACAATTAGAGGAACAAAATAAAGTGCCATAGAATTATACCAAAAAATATCAAATCAATATTTATAAATATTTCTCTTGAATATAACAAAATGTTTGAAGTTTGTCAAATATTTTCTGCATAGTCCTAATTTCAACCATTTCTTAAGAAAAGCAAACACCTTTGACAATTTTTTTGGAGAACATTTATTACATTACAATATCATGTAAATCATACGCTACATAAATATTATTGAAACACAGATAAACAAGTAAAGATAAAATCAACGAACAACTAATCCTAGAAATATCACTGTATAATTGAGGCTACTAGTATATGACTTTCTCATTTTGACTTATTTCACAGTTTAGGATGTTACTCCCCTAACCCTCCCAACCTTGACATTGTCACCAGCACTTGCTCCTTTGTTTCCTTGACATGGGTCATCTTTCAGAAATGAAGTGATGTCTATTTTGATTTCCCTTACCATGTGGTCATGAACATATTTTCATATGTTTTCTTTTAAGAAGTGCCTGTTTAGTGAATCTAATTTTTTATTTGATTGCTGTTTTGTATTTGTTGTTTGAGCTCATTATAGATTTAAAATACTAGTCCCCTGTCAGATAAATGTTCAAATAGTTTATCCTATCCTACTAAATAGTAAGGTCTCTCTTCATTTTGGTTCTCTATTGCTGTACAGAAGTTGTTCAGTTTGATGTAGTCCCAGCTATTTACATTCTTCTTTGTTTTAACAACTGAAAACATAAAGTACTGAAAGAAAATATAGAAGTTAAACAACAGGATAATACCTCTAAAACAACAGATAAATACCTCTACTCCAAAGTTGTATTTGAATATACAACCTAAATAGCAAGAAAAACAAAAATTGAAATAAGTTATCAAATAATATTAAGCTAAAAGCTTTTGTACCTCAAAAAATACCATCACAGAAACAAAAGGCAACCTGCAGAATGTGGAACAATTATTTGTATTCCATACATCTGACAAGAGGTTAATCTCCAAAATTTAAATGTCCTTGAACAGTCCAAAAGCAAAGAACAGTTGACCCAATTTTTAAAAATGGGTAAAGAACTTTAAACACTTCTCAAAAAGAAAACATTCAAATGGCTTATGCACATATTGATAACTGTTCATATATCTGTAGGAGAATAAAGAATGCTTCAAACTCACCTTCAGTTTCTTGTAGGGGAGATATTAGTGAAATCACTAATCACCCAGACGGTTTTATATGTGGATAACTATTAAATATCACTTATTTATTTCAGGGCTATATATAATTGCAGGGACATGGAAACAACCCAAATGTTCCAAAAAGGATGAATGGATGAAAAAGATGTGGTATATATACATAATGGAATATTACTCATCAATTAAAAATGACAAATTTGATGATTTTATGGTAACATGGACATATCTAGAAGAAATTGTATTAGCAGAAACAAGTCAGAAAGAAAAAAAAAAACAGAAACAAAATGGTTTCACTAATATATGGACAGCCAAACGAAAGTACACATGGGGAAGGGAGGAACAGCAGGAAAGGCCAGGGAGGGGAGGAGGGGGGTGAAACCTGGAGATTACAATGATGTGAAATATATATAAATAAATATTAAAAAAATAAAAAATTCAATTCAAACTACACAAATTATCACCACACCTCTGTGAAATAGCCCATGTGAAAAAGTATTGGGTTGACAAATATTAGTGAGTTTGTTGGTGGAATATAAATTGATTCAGTCCCTGTGCAACATGTGATTCCTCAAGAAAATAAAAAATGAAATTTCCAGATGATCCAGCAACATTGATATTAGGTATTTATCTGAATAGCATGAAAATCTAATGTAAAAATGTCTATAGATACCTATGGATATAGAAGCACTGTTTAAAACTGTGGTTCCATGTGAAATCATGGATTCACACCAATTCCCTTTCAATGGATAGATAGACAAAATGTGGAGCATATATTCAGTGGAATATTTTACCTGTGAAGAAAGAAAAAATGGTTAAAAAGACAAAATGAATGTTTCTTGAGGTGATTATGTTGAATGAAATCAGTGAAAAAGTGAAAGACATTATCTTATTCTTTTGTGGACCATAAATAAAAAAATACACTAGCAACAGAGGAAATACACTAGCAATAGAGGAAATAAAAAAATTGAAACCAACAAAAAGAAGATAGGTTATGAAAGTAAATCATGTCAATGGTGAGAGGAATAGGGAAAGAAGGCAAATGGGATATGATCATAGGTGAATTGTTGGGAAAAAAACTGGTGCTTACAGTAAAAAGAGAAAAAAAGTCAAAAAAGTCTATCATTAAAATCCTGTCTAAGAATGTTTTGCCCATATTACCTTGTAATATATTTTATGGTTTCAGGTATTACTTACAAGTCTTTTCTCCATTTTGAACTGATTTTTGTACATTGTGTGATGGAGTTGTCTTGATTCATTGTTTTGCACAGAGTGGCCTAGCTTTCCCAGCACCATTTATTGAAGAAACTGTCCTTGTTGCACTGTATGATTATTGCCCCTTTGTCAAATATTAGTTGACCATATATGTGTGGTTTTATTTCGGGCACTAAATTCTGCTCCATTGGTGCAATTATCTGTTTTTGTACCAGCACAATGCTGCTTTAATTATTATGATTTTGTAGTATAATTTGAAGTCTGGGATTGTAATACCTCCATTCTCTCTTTTTTTTGGGTCCAGAGGATTTTGGATATTTGAGGTCTTTGTTACTTCAGATGAATTTCAGAAATCTATTTCAGAATATTGCTACAGCTGCTTAAAAAATGAAGGAAAACATAAACAACTGGACTACATCAAATTTAAAAGCTTTATTATGAAAAGAAATAATAAGAAATCCAACCAAACCAAATGGTAGAAAAAATGCCCTAAAATAAGTGATAAAAAGTTTAAAAAAAGATTCATAAAGAATTCATGCAACTTAGTAAAAATAAAGCAAAAAGCCCAATCATAAAATGGGGAGAAGAACTAAAAAGACTTTTTCTAAAGAGGAAGTACAAATGACCAATAGGCATAAGAAAAAATGCTTGACATCACTAATAATTGGGAAATGAAAATCAGAGCCACACAGATACCATTTTACAACAGTAACAATGACCCATAAAAAGTGGGGGGGGGGGGCGCAGCGACAAGTACTGGTGTGGATGTGGAGACAAAGGAACACTCTTACACTGCTGGTTTGAATGCAAGCTGGTTCAGCCACTGTGAAAGCTGTTTGGAGACTCCTCAAACAACTGAAAATGGAACTACCATCGAATCCAGCAATCCCACTCCTTGGAATCTACACAAAGGATACTTATTCAAAAGGACACCTGTACTCAGTTTTTGTTGCAACTTCTATTTACAATACTGGATGATCTCACTTATATGATGGACATAGAGAAAACAAGCAAACAATTGTCATCATATAGAAACAACCCAAATGCCCCAAAACTGATGTGATATGTTTATACAATGGAATGTTATTCTGCGATCAAAACTGATGAGTATAAAGCATTTTTGACAACATGGATGAACCAAGAGAAAATCATATCAGCAAAAATAAGTCAGAAAGAAAAAGACATACACCATATGGTCTCCCTAATAGATGAAATATAGGAATAAAACAAAAGGCCAAGAAAAAGAAATAAGCTAAGAGCAGAACTGGCAGGCAACTAGGGAGGAGAATGGAGGGAGGGAGAAATTAGGGGAGTAGCACAAGAAAGTCAAGATGAAGATTCATGGATGATAAGGTGGAGGGAGAACCCAGGGGAACACAGTGATGTTTCACACACACAAACATACATAAATATGTAAACAAAATTGCTAATAAAAGGTTAAAAAATAAATTCAGACATTCAGTGGAAATAAATCATCTTCTCTGTGAAATAAAAAAGACTATTCCAGTATCTAAAGTAGCTTGAGGGTCTGCAATCTATAAACCCATGTTTCAAAAAAAAAAAAAAATCTTGTCATTAAAAGTAAATAAATAAAATTATGTCTAAGGAAATTTGTATAAAAGGGAAAAATCAAAACTGCAACATGAGATATTTTATAAAAGTGAGAATAACAAATAAATAAAAAGAACCTGATCAGCAAGTGTTAGAGCAAGTGTGGAGAAAAGGGAACCCTGCAAATTTGGTTTTAGGAATATTATTAGCATATCCATTATTTTTAATAGGGTGTGGGAGCAGTCTATCAATGGACAGCTGGATCAAAAAAAGAGGGTATGTTTACAAAACATGGAGTATTATACATCCATAAGAAAGCTGAGATACAGTAATTTTCAGAAAAAAAATTAAAATAATTAGAATTGTATGTGGCAAAAAATTAGGTCAGAAGGGAAAAACTAAATACTGAACATTTACATAGTAGACAATTTAATAATATAAAACACATTAATAGAAAAGTGGGATTCAGAAATCATCCTGAAGATTCTGAAGTTAAGAGCGAGTCACACCAGCAGTGTAACAGTGTTCCGGACTCTACATCCACACCAGCATTTGTTGTTGCCTTTTTTTTTTTTTTTTTTTTTTTTAAATACGGACATTCTTACTGGTGTGAGATGATACCTCCTTGTGGTGGTTTTGATTTGCATTTCCCTGATTATTAGTAATGGTATATTTTCATATGTCTGTTAGCCAATTGTATTTCAACTTTGGAGACGTGTCTTTTTATTCTTCCTATATTGACTCACGAAAAACTCTTGAAAAAAAAAAAAAGCTATGCAAGCTCTTCTGGCAAAAATTTTATTTTCACTATTATTTTTCGTAAAGGAAATAATTTTGAAAAGATAAACTGTGCTAAAATGTGCCCAGAGAAAATATTGTTTCTCTGTTGTATGCATCACTTACTTCCAACTTCATGATAACCATGAGATAATTTACAGTTATCGTATCTTAATAGAGACTGAAATCAAGGCTTGAGAAATTGTCCATATTTACATAGCTAGTAAGAGGGTTTGCATGTCTGATGTCAAAATCCTAGCACCTGGGTCCTGTGTTCTTCTGTCAGATGCTTAGAGGTGACCAGTGTCACTTGTTAGCTTGACCACTGATGCCGTATTCAGGAAATTTGGGAAACATGTTAAAAATAATAAACTTTCCAGGACTCTTGAAAATATTCATCGAATCAATACATATAATTTAAAAATTCAACATATCAATAATTTAAGACAGTGAGTCAAATGACTTCAAATACCCATTTGTGAAAAAAAAAATTGTTGTTTGAATGTATATTGAATATTTTCATGTCCATATAGGTGAGCTCATACGGTTTTTGTCGTTTTCTTTCTGACTTATTTCTGCTAATATGATTCCCTCGGTCCACCCATCTTATCAAAAATGGGTCATATTTGTTAGTTTTGATTGCAGAATAATATTTCATTGTGTAAACATATCACATATTTTCAACCATTCATCAGTTTTGGGACATCTGACAATTGTAAATACTGTTGTCTTGGTGTGCTTTCGATAGTTTCTCAGGAGTGGGAATGCTGTATTGAATGGTAATTCCATTTTCAGTAGTTTGACAGTCCTCTACACAGGTTCTATAGTGGTTGAACCAGTTTAAATCTATTTTATATTTTACTTTCTACTCTATCTGTTGCTGCTATTTCCCTTCCTCCTTTTACTCATGGTTATTTCTCCCAAATGCAACTTGTTGATCCTTGCTTTCATTGTATCAACTTGTGATAAGAATTGATTGAATGTCTGAAATCTTCAGTCTAGAGTTGATCGTTTTCTTTTTTTGAAAGTAGTAGAAAGAATTGATTAGCAACATGGGTTTTCATTATGAAAAAGTTAAATCTCAGTTCCAGCATGTTGTTTCATGCAGAATACATTGGTTTATCTCTCTTAATTTTATTTCATGCAATTAAATGAGAATTTAAAATATCTTCTTAAAGTTAATATAGAGCTTAAAGAAACCATTGTTGCAAATTGATTTTACACAGTAATTGGAACAGAAGGGCAGGCTATAAAGAATAGCTTATTTAATTTATGTATGCTACCTGTTGATCAGATAGGACTGCTGTCAAGTTTTTGACTGTTGATTTTATCTGTCCACCTTGATAAGTCAAACTTCATGTATTTTTTTTTTTTTTAATTCAGAAGCTTTAGAGAAATTGTTATCCAGAGTGAGGTACTTTCTGTCACTCTGCCATGGTAACAAAATCATTACCTGTTATTTGTTGATAAACTTTGAGGCATTATTCTTTTCAGTGGTAATAATAGCTAGAAATAAAGGGGAAATAGAAATGAGTAAAAGAAGGACAGAGGTTTGTAGGAGTCATTGTAACCAATCTCTAAGATTTCTTGAAAATGGAACATAAGTGGGAGCAAAAGAGCTACCCTGGATTAGCATGTTCCCTTCCTCATCACTGTAACTTGTTTCTAATTTTTTGGTAAATTTTTGGATCAAATTATTTTTGTATGTATGTATTCAGTTTTGTGAATTTTCAGAGAAATTAATAAGGCATTGACACCATGCTAAATACAGTCAATGTTAAAATACGAACTTTGTCTAGTGTGTAGATAATAGTGGTCTTTTTAGTGTCTGAGCACTGACTCTGCTACATCATATTCACTCTGCCTATCAGTACAGATATTCTGATATATGACAACACATTATATTCTTTCTTCCCAAAGAGGATTTAGTCTATTTTCAGTGGTAGAGATTGTTCAAATGTCAGCTGTATATATTTCTATATTTTGTAGTATTTAACCATATTAGATTGTAGTTAGATATCATTTGATTTTTCTTTAGGTATATATCTTACATTATAGCTTAAACCAAAGGCCAAATAAGCACCAAATTGTGTTCCAGTGGGGTAATTTGTACTTCTTAAACATTCAGAAATGAGTTAAGGGAAGGAATGAATTCCTGTAACCTATAACCTTAAAACATTATTATACTTCACCATATGAATACCTACTATTCTAATTTGTAAATTTAAGTCAATCTTTTAACACTCAGGGTATAAATTTCTACATTTTATGTTATTGTGTACTGATAAAATGAAAAGACTTTAAAACATTAGATTTCTATTTGTTTTTGTTTATATATATATGTATATAATACATACACATATATTTCTGTTTATATATATTTACACCTTTGGATTTTCTGGAGTTCTTTGATTGCACATGTGTATATTTTTAACATCACTGTATACCCCGAGGTTCTCCCACTAACTGGCACCTGTGAACCATCATCTTGATCTCTTGTGCCGGTTCTGATTTTACATCCTCTCTTTCCCTTCCTTTGTTCGGCTGATTGTTGGTTTTAGTTTTACTTTTCCTTTTGTTTGTTTGTTTTTCCTATATCCCACATATAGATGGGATCATCCCATATTTGTCTTTTTCTTGATGACTTATTTCTGGTACCATGATTCTTTCTAGGTCCATTCAAGATGAATTTCTATTTGTATATATAGATGGGATATAGATGGGATCATCCCATATTTGTCTTTTTCTTGATGACTTATTTCTGGTACCATGATTCTTTCTAGGTCCATTCAAGATGAATTTCTATTTGTACTACCCCAAGAATTTGAGGGTCTTCATCACAAATGGATGCTGAACTATATCAAATGCTCTCTTAGGATCTATTGATGTGTTCACGATTTTATTTATTTTTTGTCTATGTGGTAAATTATGTCAATTGATTTTCAGATTTTGAACTATCCTGTGTCCCTGGGATAAATAAAACCCACTTGGTTATGGTATATTATCCTTTTGATGCTTTATTGGCTTTGATTTCCTAGAATTTTTACATGTGTGTTCATTAGGAATATTGGCCTGTAGTAATTTTATTATTTTGTCTAGTTTTTGTTTGTTTGTTTGTTTTTTGCATTACTGTCTTGTTGGTTTTGTGAAATATATTTGGTAGAATTCTTTTGTCAATTGTTTGAAAGAGTTTTTTGTAATCTAGCCTCAGTTCATCTCTGAATGTTTGGTAGAACTCATTTGTGAAACCATCTAGACCTGTGCTTTTGATTTTAAGGCAAGTTTTGATTGCTGTTTCAATTCCTCTACTTATAATTGTCTTGTTTGTTTGGTTGTAGGTTTTCTATTTCTTCTTTATTCAGCTTTGGGTGATAGTATAGTTCAAAAAATGTGTACTTTTCATCTCGATTGTAATTTAAATCTCTGATTAGCCTCTGGATTTCTGCTTTGCCTGTTGTAATTTTTTCTCTTTTACTTATGATTGTGTTTTTTGAGTTTTTCTCCCTTTTTTTCTCTGTGAGTCTGACTAAAGAGAGGTTTGTGCATGAATGCATGCATATATATATATATATATATAATTTTTTCCACCAAAGAACTATCTTTTGTTTTCATTGATCTTTTGGATTGTCTTTCTTACTTTATTTGTTTCTGCCTGTAATTTTTATTTCTGTTCTTCTAATGGACTTTGGGTCTTTGTTGCTCTTTCTAGCATTTTGAGATAAATATTTGGGTTAATTATTTGGTTTTCTTTTAGTTTCTTCACGTGAACTTTAAGTCTATATACTTACTTGATATTGATTCCTTTGCTGTATTTAATAGATGCTGGGAAATTGTGTTCTCCTTGTCTCAATGCATTTTTAAAATTTCTTCTTTATTTTACTCATCAATCCTGTGGTCTTCAATAATGTATTATTCAGTCTCCATGTAATGTGTGTGAGGAGTTCCTTGTTCTCCATTCATAGCTGATTTCTAGTTTAATGCTTTTATGATCAGAGCAGATATTTGCATGATTTTGATCTTCATGTACCTGGTGATATTTGTCCTCTGACCCAGTACATGGCCTGTCTTGGAGATTTATCTGTGTGTACTTGAGAGAAAAATATGTATCTAATTTTGGGGGAGGGGAGATGCAATGTCCTCTAGATGACTGTTAGGCCTATGTGTTCTAGGATATTGCTTAAGGATATTGTGTCCCTGCTTATTTTTTTGTCTTTGTTGATTTCCCCACTGGTGATGATGAAATGATAAAGTCTCTTACCACACTGTATTTTACAATGAAGGGAAGAGCACAAGGGACCATGGTGATGGTTAACAGGTGATATGCTCTTTGGAGATTTATGGGCATTATACCTGAAGGAAGAAGTAAAATATTATACAAAAAATGTGAGAAACCTTTTACATTTAATAAAATAAAGTTTTCTCTTCCAGTAAGATATGAGCTGGTGCTCTCTCTTTTGACCATTAATCACACAAGGAACATATAGTTGACAAAATAAAGCTAGACATGACAAACCTATGGCCAATATCTTCTTAATGATGTGAAAATGAAAGTCTATCCTTTAAGATCTGGAAAAAAACAACAACCGTGATATCTGCTCTCACAACTGCTTTTCAGTATAAATTGAAAATCCTAGCTAGAGCAATTAAGCAAGAGAAAGACATAAGAAATTCAAATAGGACATAAAAAAGAAAGGCAATCACTATTTACAGATGGCATCACAATATATACATAGAGAGAACCTTAAAATCTCTAACGAAAAACTAATTAAAAGAATAAATCAGTGTAGTAAAGTAGTAGGTCACAAAATCAACACACACACACAAACCAAAATAGTAGCTTAAAGAAGAAATAAAACCAACCCATTTATAATTGTATCAAAATAAATTAAATACCAGGGAATAAACCTAATAAAGGAAGTAGAAGACCTACACACAAAAAATTACAAAACATTGATAAAAGAACTAGAAGATACAAAAACTGGAAGATATTCTCTGTTCATGGATCAAAAGAATTAACATTATCAAAATTTCTCTCTTACCAAAAGCAACATACAGGTTCAATGCAATTCCAATAAAAAAATTTAATGGTATTCTTCAAAGAAATAACACAAATATTACTGAAGTTCATATGGAATCAAAAATAACCTCACATAGTGATAGGTGTCCTGACTGACAAAAATAGAATGAAAGTGTTACACTCCTAGACTTCAAACTATACTACAAAGCCATAATTAAAACAACATGATGGTAACTCCACCCTCCCATGCAACCCCTTCAGACTAGAGGGTGAGAAATGGGTCGCTCCCCCCATCGCATTTCTGACCAGTGTTTGGCCTCCAGGGTCCAGACCCCCTTAAATGTAGACTGGGTACAAGGGGCTTTTTGTTCATGCTTTCACCTGGTTGCCCTCAGAGAGCTGGGCCAACCATGTGCCTGGAAGCTCTGCCCTTTCATACAGACCCCTTCAGACTAGAGGGGACTGCTCGATGCATGACCAATGGGGGAGTGGTGGCAGGTGAATTGGTGGTGGCTGGTCAGGAGGGGTCACCCCCTCTGGTTTCCAAATCCAGAAAATCCTCAGAAAAAACAAAATCATGAATTCAGTGACAGATGCATATGAAGGTGGAGGTGAGGAGAAAGAAGTAAAGCCCAGAACAAATAAACATTTCAGAACCATGGGACACAGGGCTGTGAGACTAACTATAGAGACAAACTGTTTCAGAAATAAAATCACCGAGGTTCCCCCAGAACAGAATTTCCAGTTCAGAAATGCTTAATATGAGCTTGGCACCCTCCCATTTCACACAGAGAGGAAAGCCACAGAGATAGGCAATGACCCCACAATGAACTGGACCAACCATATGCCAATGCCTACCCTGACCAAGAAGCTTTTTACATAAATATCGGCTGGGAGAAATGCTCCCAATGCCAGTGACCAGAACCACAAAGCAAAGAGGAAGCAAAATGTGACAGAAGCTGGCTTGGGGCAGACAACCAGTTTGAAGGAGGAGGCACTGAAAATATCCAAAAAAGCGTGAACTAGCTGCTCACAATAAAGATATACCTGGAGACTTTTCTTCTTTTCTAATTCTTTGAGGTATATGGTTAGGTTATTATTATTTTTACATGTACATATATATTTATATTTATAGTGTTGACATTTACCACTATAAACATCCTTGCATTTACCTGACATTTACCACTATAAACAGTGCTTGCATCCTACTGATTTTGGTATGTTGTATTTTGTTTTATTTATTTTTTTATTTTTTAAATTATTTATTTATATATATTTCACATCGTTTCAGTCCCTGGGGGTCACCCACCACCTCCCCTTCCCACCCGCTCCAGCTGGTCCCCATTCTCCCCTTGTGCAGTTTCATTTGGTTGACCATATATTAGTGAAACCATTTGGTTTCTGTCCCTTT
>PVHY01012260.1:15863-45263 GCA_004024945.1 Uropsilus gracilis | reverse complement strand
TATATATATATATATATATATATATATCTCCATACACTCATTAAAGGAAACCTACTTGATTCAGAGACACAACATATATTTTTGGTAATAAAAAAACTAATTTTTATGGAATAACTTTATGTTACTTACTTGAGTGTCTTGTCTACACTTGATTAGATAATCTTCACTAATTCCCTTCAGGAAAGATACTGTGATTGCTATGATCTACAAAGAAAGAAGTGAAGTTTAGATTTTGCCACTTGTCCAAAGGGAATGGCAAACTGAGGCAAATCTAGGTCTGCAGACAACAGAACCTACACTATTAATCTCTATGCTGTGTTTGGAATGTGCTAAAGACAAATTATGAGTTCAAAAGAATGAGAACATGGTAATTCTCAGAATAATGATCTGTTGAAGAAATAGAACTTAAAGTTTGACAGAGAAGTACAGTGCTAAGCTGTTGAAACTTAGGATAGGTATGTTGGTTTAGATAAGGTTATGGAAAAGACGGAGTTCTAGGGTAATTTCTAAGGGATGTTAAAGTAATTGAGAACTTTAGGTTTTGTGAACAACAGTTGAGACAATTATAATAATCTTCTCTTTTTTTTTTTTTTTGAGACTAGGTCTTACTATTTTTGCCCGTGGAACCTCAGGCTCATGTTCCCGGGGTACCACAGACTCAAGCAATCCCTAGCATCAGCTTTCCAGGTAGCTGGGATTACAGGCAAGTGCCACCATGCCCAGCTAATTTTTTTGGAACTAGGTCTCGCTACGGGCCCCAGGCGGGATTCAAACCGGGATCCCTAGCCCCTGCCGCTTTGTAGACTGAAACTTACAGGTACGAGCCACTGTGCCGTGCCGAAAAGGCTTACAAAAGGCCTGTGCACCACCACATCCAGCTATTTTTTGGGACTAGGTCTCGCTGTGTTGCTCTGTCCCGAGCAGGACTTGAACGGTGGTCCCTGGCCCCAGCTGCTTCATAGGCTGAAGCTTACTGGCACGAGCCACCATGCCCGGTTTCATGAAGCGTTCTCCCCCAGAAAATAAAAGAAAGACATAATATACAACACAATAGGTCATAATATAGCACGTTGGGGATTTCAAGCTCTCATAATAATGAAATGGAGAAATGAATTAACAAAATGCTTTACCAGCAGTGACTATTCTCTTCAAAAGTTTAAGAGGAACAGGCACTCTCTAATGCCATTGGAAAAACTTACTCTTGCAGAATCATCCTGACCCATTTTCTAGTTCGGCAAGTGAACTGTTAAGTCTTCTGTCCATACAAACCAAACTTTCTCCTTAGAGGTGTAAATGCAAAACAGGAAAATCTATTCCTAAAGGGTCTTTTGGACATTTATATACCTGAAGTTCATACTGGAAGCCTTCAAAGTTTGTGTTTGTATAAGCATGTTTACATAGATATAGATATAGATATGGATATGGATATAGATATACACACATATGTATGTACATGCATGAAATTAAAAAATCACAAATTATTCTCTTTCATTTTCTGTTACAGGTATAGCTTGGTTTAAAGATGAGAGTAACTATATAGGTAGTTCTCAGGCATCAGAAAAGATCTCTCTCTCCTTGGTAATCTTTAAGTGAAGTAGGGAATGATGAGCTATATAAGAGACCAGTTAACCTTTCTACCTAGTTCTGCATTCTAAAGGAGAAAAATAAAGACTGCTGAACACATTCCTCTTACTGCCTCAATTACTTGAAGTGGATAATCAGCTTAACACTGTAAGGACGATGTTGAATATGTGTTGATTTTTCTTTGGTATTGATTGCTGTGCTTTGACATACTGTTCTCATTATTATGCACTAAGCACCACCTGGCATCATTGTTTATCTTAACCACTCACACATCAGGTGATCATCTATTTGCAGTCTTTTTTTTTTTTTTCTCATTGTATGTAGTTGCCAAGGTCTATGTCTGGAGCTTGCAAGACTTATTGGCTTATGAAATCTAGTTTAGACTTTAAATTATTGTCTGATGAAAACTATCCATTTTCAGATAGCAAACTTTTCTGATATTTAATGGCTAATTTCTCTACAGTGTATTTTCTCAAGTTTCTCTCAAGAAAAGCATTATTTCTCATTTTAGGTAACACTTCAGTTCCTAAATATTTGAAGATCCAACTAACGTTATAGGTACATAATGACACCATCTCTTCATCCTTTGCATAAATCTCTTTATGGGAACAATGAAAATATGTGTAAATGTTTAGTCAATAGTAATTATAATAAGATTATTATTGTCACTTCATGAAGGAGCAGATGCTTGAATAGGGAACTTGTTCCTGCCTACCCACCTGTCTACCTGGAATCAAGCAGGCAGGATATGACCCACAAGTTATCAGCAAAGCTTGATATCAGCTGCACTTGGGACTCCTCTGGTCCAAGCATCCCTCTAAGAATTCCCATGCCTGAATTGCTCATGAAAAAAGCTCACGGCAGTCTCTATAGCTTTCCTGGTGAGCAATGCCTGCCAAGTCAAAATCCTGTCCTAACCAGTTCCCTAAATTTAGTTGGAAGTGCATAAACACATGAACTCTGTTCCCATAGTTCTTATTTTCTGAAAGAATCAACATGACAATAAACAATATCATGACTTCTAAAGTGAGAGATCTACACTAATTGACACATTTAATCTAAAATACAGATATTTAAGATAGGACTCAAACTGATCAGTGTATACAGTAGACAAGCATAAATATTGTTATGTGCTCTCTCCCAACATGAAGCAACCCAACAATTGTCTTTAAAAAAATTAATTTTCCAAGTTAAGGGCTATTTTAAAATTAAAAGTTTCATATTATATATCTATACCTCCAAAGACACACATACACATACCAACACACAATTATTTCAATTTTCTTAGGCTTAGGAATTGGCCAGGACAATGAGATTTGGATTTTCAAAGAGTCTAATATCATTATTCATTGTTTTTTAAATTAGTGCAACCAATGAATTAACTAACTTATTTTCATGTAAAAATGATTTTGGCACCTTTGAGTGTTTTTATAAATGTATCATTGTTCTCTCAACAGAAAAAGTTTTGTGGTTTTTTTTTTTTTTTTTTTAGTATTCAGGCCTTTGTAAGCCTTTGTATAACTTATAAGCATCCAACTAATCTACGATTATTAAATGAGATATAAAGAAGGTGAATTTTCATGGAAGGTCCTTCTTGAGTGAAAAAAACCATGAGACAGTCTGAGATGTTGGTTCCATTTGGTGTTCGCAGTGAGCTAAAACCTGAATTGCAAACTACATTATAAGAAAAAATATATAGAAGGTAGAGAAAAGGATGTTGTAGTAGGTTTTCTCTATTTTGTCTTTTCAAAATTTATCTCCTTTTCTCTTTGGCAGAAGTAGGTCTCTGGGTTTCCCTGAAGCTCTGACCCAGATTCTGCCTGCCCTTTTCCATCAAATTAGCAATGTGCTGGGCAGAGATTCACTGAGGTCAGCACTGACTCTAGCCTATGGGGGGCTGTATGTGTTATCACATCACTGTTGGGTTAGCTGTTAGGGAGGTGCCAGGGAGATGGGAAGTAAGATCTTGATCTCTCTTTCTGCTAGAACCTTCTGTGAGGTACCAGGTCACTTATTATCTGATTAATTTCTACTCTTCACATTGCCACAGACAAAACCATCTTCAGGTCTTATCACTGCCATCTCTTTCACTGGTCTTGCTTCCACCCTCAAGTCAGTGTCAATATGGAGTTAAAACCTGCTCAGGCCCAGCAAATGTCTTTTTACATATTGTCTTGTAACACTGGTTGATTTCCTCTTTTTTCCCCCCACAGCTCTGCTTTCTTAAACCTATTTAAGAGCCGAATTTATTTTCTGGTACTTTCCTTCATTATCTGTGCACACTTGTGCACGTCACTTGTTGTCTTCAAGCTTCAGTTTTCATGTGAGAAAGTTGAAGGAAATCATGCTTGTTTCAGTTACTGTGGAAATCAAATAAGAAGTTTCTACATGTAAGCACATTAAGGATATCGAATGTTTGCACACTTTCCACAAGTGAGGCTACTTCCTCAAATGTAGAGGCCTCCTCTTTTCTGTCCTACATCGAAATACCTCTAATAGATTACATCTTTAGCAGAATCATACAACCTATATTTGTTCCCCAGTAAATGAGATGCTTGTTAGTATGCACAACAGGGACTAAGAGGCTATTTTTTCAAGATTTGAAATGCTAAACCCTCTACTTATTTTTATAAAGGAAAACTTTTCTACAGAATCAAAATTAGCATAAGTTACAGCAGTATGGCATACACATTATGCCTCACACTTTAGCTCAGTAGTAAATACAGATCTGGGTCCCCTCTTAACTAGCACAGGCCTCCCCTGGGTTAGTAATGATGTAGTCAGATATAAAGAACTGAAAGCCAGGAATTCAAAGAGGAATATTGTTGTTGAACTTGATAAAATGAAAGAATGCATTTTGGAAAGTAAAGAGTCAAATCCCTCCCCTGCCTGAGTTATCATGCAGCCCATCACTGCCTCTTGCTGCTATTAGCCTCTCATAATGTAAAACATTTCTTCATTTCCAGCAGATAATACTTTCAGTGAAAAGGTAATTTTTGAAGTCTATTACTTGCATTCTTAGTGAAGAGCACAATGTAGCATTTTGTTCTAATATGCCATTGAAATTGTTTGAGTAGGTACACCATAGAATCAAATACAAAATGGTTTCCATTAACTATGCACATTTGCACTGCTTCCATTAATGGCCATGTTTTTGTTCTTTTCCTTCATCTTTGCATCTATAAGATGAAATGATTCAGTTGATGTAACTGAAAAGTACATTGAAAAGGTAGAGAGCAAATTACAAAAGCATCAAGCCACAATTCCACCCACATACTTTATTTTATAATGAAGTTTAATAATGATAGAAACTGTCACTAGATTTAAACATCAGTCATTTCAGCAATTGTAGTTAATGTGAATATCTCATACCAAGTAATGTTTTATAAAAACATGGTAGGGATTGTGTCTTATATTAAACTGAAATGTCATAATGAAATCTTAACTAGATGCTATTATTGTAATATATATGATGTTAAGAGAAATTTACTTCAACTTGAAAAGATAAAATAAATTCTATTTCCTTCAACATTGTAAGTTCAGATAAAATCATTTTACTTGAAACAGTGATTTTGCTTTGTACAAATGTAACATTAATGCAAACACCCACTACTTAGTATAAT
This sequence comes from Uropsilus gracilis, assembly GCA_004024945.1. NCBI lineage: Eukaryota > Metazoa > Chordata > Mammalia > Eulipotyphla > Talpidae > Uropsilus > Uropsilus gracilis. The sequence goes on along the minus strand of PVHY01012260.1, from coordinate 40,056 downwards.
AGGTGTTGTGCTGATATATCTTGGTGACAAATATACAACTAAAATATAATTGCTTTTCCTTGAGAAAAAAATATCTCTAGAAATGTGTGACTTTTATACAGTACAGATTTCTAAGACCCAAATACATTTGAGTAGCCCCTTCAATTTATCTTTTAAAAGAAATGATATTCCCAAGCCGGAACCCTATCCCCAAACCTAAACAAGCTCAATTACAAGAAGGTAGAGCCCAGGGCAGCACCAGGTGGCCCGGCTGCTGAGTCACTTAGTGGCAGCTTTCCTGAGAGAACATGGTTCTTGCTGATGACAGCACGGTGATATCAAGTGAAATCAGCACCTGAAACTCTCATTTTCCACTGCCTAGCCACTTTCCACCCCCCTCACAGAAATCTCTACCCACATCAAAGCGGATTACAATTCTGAATCTCAGTGAAGAACATTTCACAACTCTGTATTTATATAATAGAGGACAAAGTGTGAAGTAAATTTTCACCTCTGAATATCAGATCTTCTCCCCCAGTTCAGCTGAGTGGAAGAGAAAAAGTAGCAGCTTTCTCCTGGCTCATCATCCCTTGCACTTCCCAGTAGCTAAAGAGCAAGCAGGTAGATGAGGATAAATAACCACAGGATCTTGTACTGTGTGCACAGCTTGGTTGTTTCAGCATCTTCGCCTGGTGAAATCGTTTTCCTTGCTCGTTTCGATTCCCTGAAGTTCTTTGTACTTACATGTGCAGTTTCGTATTTTAATAATTTCACAAATGATAGTAGATAAACCCTGCTGATTCCAAGCAATTTCCAGAAGGTTTTGTCTTTGCCACCAGGTGGCAGTGTAATACCATTCATCTATGCAAGTGGTGGGGGGGGAATGGGCTTAAGGGACTTCAGATAAGTACTACTCACTAATATCATTTTTTTTATATAGTCAATACTGTTGCATTTATGATAAAGGATTTATAGCTATGGTGAAAAATCCTTTTTCATTTATCTACCGCTGCCCAACAAGTCCCCCAATAAAACTTATTGGCCATAAGGGATCATGATTTATAATTTATCACAATCATGGGGGTTGACTGCCCTCAACTGAGTCATTATTCTGGGTTTATCTTCTTATTCATGGGATGGAGCTGAGAACTCTCACTTTTAGTGAGGGTTGTGGCTGTGCTTGAATTTCCACATGGCCTCTCTTTAGCTGGTCCTCTCCCTACTTGGTTTCTCGCTATTTAATCTAATACAAGCGTAGCAAGTGATTTTAAGAAGATAGCTTTCCACAGGCACAAGATCTATAGTTCAAATGTTTATAAAAATTCTGCTTTTATCTAGTGGCTAAAACCAGGAGGTCATAGGTCCCCAAAATCATCGATGGTTCAATTAGCTCAAAGATTAGAAATGCTCCAATTCCAATTTACTTTGGAGTTGTCATAAGCCAATATCTTCCCCTTTATTCAGTGAATTGTAGATAAGACAAATGATGCTAACAACTTTTTTTAAATGCCAGAATGATAGACCATATGACTGCTCCTTATAGCTCTTTACTCCTCAGCGAAAGGACTCACTTCCAGGCTTTAGGATTGCAAGACCAAAACTCAACTGACTACAAATACCCATTATTGCTAAAACTTTAAAGGAATACTAAAACTAAGTTCTCTTACAAACAACAATTTCATCAAGATGTAAATTCAAGAGTTTACAAAGATAGATTTAACTAACTTATGAATGAAAGCTATTTGCAAACCCAATTCTGATTGAAATATCCCTTCAGGAAAACAAATTATAAATGCAAAGATTGCTTTATGAGCATCAATTTGGGACAAGGGAAGTTGAATATTCTCAAGGGATATCTTCATTAAGACTAATGAATTGTCCCATATAAGACAAACATCTCTATTTTAAGAACTGACTCAGTTCTGTTGAATTGCAGCAATATTACCTCTTAATAAGACTAGATAAACATTGATAAGATTTTCATTAGCAGAGATTATGAATAAAATTGAATTGAAAATCAAAACTTTTTCTCTATACTGCACATTTCATAAAGCCAGTAATATTTTTCATCCAAGATGATATCCCTGATTACTGTGCATGACCCGGAAAGCATATTGACATATAAAGTTGATTCAGTAATGAGTGCACTTCCATTTTTAATCTAATAATCCCCATGGCTAGCAGGTTGCCATAGCCAAAGGAAGCCTGGAGTTCTACTTAACATCTGCCAGTGATTGAACCTAAGAACAGAACCCATCAACAATTCCAGATTTATTTACCAACATCAAGGTTAAAACTAAACAGCAAGATCTCACATGCTTTATTAAGTGTATTAACACATAAAATTTGTACATTCTGAAAATGTAATTGATATATGCTATCATTGTTCCTGACATTTCAGAGAACTGGAAACCACAGTGAGAGTTCGAGGTTTTGTTTGAGTCTTAAGATAACAAATACATAGCTGGAAAATGTATTTTGTGATTTCTTCATAGACAGTTCAAAATTAAATTTCAGTTTTTATATAAACATATGCAATTTTTCTGAGGCTTGTTCTTTCACTCACGACAAAAAATCATTATATTACAGACTGGGATTAAATGATTCATTAAGTAAGGGTAAATATTCAACTAATTAACCATAGCACATGTAAAAAAAAAAAAGCCTTGTCTCTTAAAATATTAAATACTTGATTAATATCAATATACCAGCTCTCAAAAACATTGCTACACAATTTTATTCCAAAAAATGCATTTATTTGATGTTACATTCAACACATGAAGAGTCAATAAATAAGTTCTGCTTTTGGAATCGCATTAACTATTTCTGACATTTCTTGAATTTATAACTCACAGAAAAACACCTCTCATGTGAATAGCTTGCCATCGTCTCAAACTCAACATATTGGTTTGAAAATAATCAATAATGTTCACAACATATTCTGAGAAATGCCAGGGCAGTCTCAGAGCTAACCAGATAGCCAAAGTCAAGCAGGCACTATTTAGAACTCAAGGCCCTTTCAAGAAGAAAATGTCTTCATTCATTGATTTTATATAATGATTTCCTCTTAAGACCTCAATGTATTTGATAAAAAGGTGGAAATGTTGAGCACATGGTAATTGCCCAATAAATGTTTATTTTTTGGTCCCCTTTCCCTCACAACCTAGAATAGCATATCATCTACTGAGCTGTCCTAGCTTTACCAACAGTAATATTTTCAGTAATATTTCACCTGGTCTTACAGTTTAGAGATTCTGAATTCCTCCTAAACTCTTTGCATTCTATCCCTTCTAGTACTCAATCTTAACTTTGCTCCATTGGTGACTTTTTGCCAATGGAAAGTGAATTCCTAAGACATCAAACCAACGAGTTGCCTACTCTAGAATATTTCTTTCCATTCTGACAATGTGGCCAACTTCTGCAGTTCTTCCACTACGAAGTACTTCTGGCACATTTTATTTCACAGGCAAATAAAACACTTATATATAATATCTTACATAAACAATTTTTTAAAAAAACTAAAGAGATAACTTCAACATTGTTGTGAAATTAACCTTTGCAGGGCATCTATCGTGCATTAGCTAATTAGGTAACGTATTGTAGTTGATTTTCTCTTTCGTATTATCAATGAATACAGTATCATATATTCCGTGAGATTTTTCCAGTAGACTCATTCAAATATTCCTTTAAAAGAACTGAGAGAGAAATCTGCATTTGCTCAAAAAGTTCCCAAAAAAAAAAAATCTATCATGTCATGAGTGTAAAACAGATATTCACTTATAAAGGTTCCAACAAGAGTAGTAGTTAGAAACCCACTTAACATTTTTAACCTATTATTTCACAAACATATTTAGAGATTAAATACCTCTTTCTTCCTTCTCCTATTGCCATTATCTTTAGGAAATTTATTAAGCCCTACTCATATTTTTGTTCTAAAAACTTTGATAAATATTGCCTTAAAGGCAATATGATGGACACAAATATTCAGTAATAAAAAATTCTTATTACTCTATTACTTTTCTTTATTTCTAAGGTCTCACAAATTAAGTCCAAAGTCCTTATTCAATAATTCAACCACTGCTTTAACAACCACTGATATTTTATGTGCTCCCAACCACACCTTGCTCTGGTGGCAGTGAAAGCCACTGGATTAGTTCTATAGTTCAAATCCCCTGCTCTGCCACTTACTAGCAATGGAATTCTAGGTAAACTGCTTACTGCTTCTGCCTCAGTTTCCATGTTTGTAAAACAGGAATAATAACAGAACCTATATTTTTTGGGTGGTTGATCTGGCAAAACTACCCATATTTTAACCTCCTCTATTGAATCTCATGTAAGTGAAGTTAGAGAGAGACACTGATTTAGAGAGAGTAAAAGATATTTAGTATATAAAAAGGGAACACTGCTCTTACTTCCAAGTTGTAGTAGTCTTTAAAATAAATCAACAGCACATTTTAAATCAGCACAATAAATCAACAGCACATGGTATTGGTTTATGTAGTGATGGTGCACAGGGCAGCATCACTCTAGCAGGAAATCCAAGGAATTGTGATTTTAAAAGCAGAAAGAAGCAGAATTGAGAAGTTATACTGGGCCAAGGAAAAAAGTCCAAAACAAAACAAAAGTTTGATTACTGCAAGGTAAATCTCTGTTCAAGTATTACAGAGCAGATTATCTAACCAGCTTGATCAGGTGATAGACAACTGACAGGTTTAAAATTCCACTTCTGGGTGAGTCAAACTATAACTGAATTGAGACTCAGTTTGGGACATGGAGCTTAGGATAATAGGGGCTAATGTCTTCTTTTTAACATGTGTAAAATAAAAGACATCATTTTATTTCCATCCGGAAACAGAATTAGAATCTTGATAAAAGTGAGAAAAGGGATATTTTAGCTTCTTGTTAAGGACTTTGAAACAGCAGTGAGTATGCAGAAAGGCACAGACTACATTGAAAAATAAATTTCTGCTCTTGGTATCTAGGATAATTTATTTATTTGGAATCTTTTTTGAGCTGTTTTAAAAAGCATTGAAGGGTCTTTTGAGTTTCTTATACTACAGGAATTCAAAGTTTTCTTCCAACCTGATGATTCTGGGAACAGACAGTTAATATCATTCATGTCCTAGTGCACTTGGTTCTTCCTCAACTTTGTTCTGAATACTTAGTCCCTAAGAAGGTTTTTCAAAAGTTTTAGTGTTTGCAGTGTTCATGGCAAGATAGTTTCAACCCTTCTCAGCTCAGGATATTATATTATTATGCAAAATAATATTCTGCCAGTGTAAATACCTGTCTCAGTAAGGGGAAAGAACCTACCAAAATGTTACGGAAGAAAATGCAAGACTTCCACTGAGGGTTCATCAACAGTCATTCGTTAAGCAGACAGACCAAACTCACATACCTCTAACAATTAATCCTTGAATCCTAAAGGAATTATTATGCTCCTTCTCACATCTGCTACTCTCAGTCACATAAAGCACTTTGATTATAAAAGCAGAACTTCAATCTTATATTAGAACTAAAAATATAATCCAAAATGGCATAGAATCCAAATTGTTTCCATGCCACAGTAGCAAGTATTTTAAAAAAATACCCACATACTTTTCTAATATAGATTTGTGAAATGATGAAAATGCTATCATTTATAGTTTCCTTTCAGAATGGACACTTACTTATAAATGAATGGTTCTGTAATAACCCAATGGCACCTTCATAAATCTCTCCTATGTATGGTACTCTGTAACACATCTGATGAGAAATGTGTTTACTCTTTCAAGATTAAAAATAGAAAAACACAATAGAACAAGTTCATTGGCAGGTTCAGGTGGCCACTTAGTTTATAATAGAATCAGGAAATGAAAGTGCCCTGTGGTGCTGTAAAAAACTTCACTATAACCCATTTTAGCTAACACAAGCAAAACATGTTAGTGAGTTTCCTCAGTTGTCAGCATAAAAAAAATTAACTGTACACCTCCTTTCAATCAGCTAAATATTTATTCAAATCTTCAGCTTGTTACTTCTTCATTAACAAGGTTTCCCCTGCTGCTCAGCAGAATATGTGAAGAACTTTGCAAATGTCAGAAGCACTCAAGTTGAATCAACCAGGAGAAGTGATAAAAAGACTCATAATCAAGTGGAACTACAATAGTGGCACATTTCAAGCTGGGAAATAATAGATCAATACACACAGCTTTCTCCCATGGGATAATACTGCTATTTGTTCTTATTTTGTGATTTGTTTTTACTCATCAAATCACAAGTACAATGCATTTCTATGTTAACCTTCAATTTGTAAATGATCATTTGTATTCTAATCCTTAGAACACTACAACAGAGAAAAGAGGGTGCAATTTTGAAAGAAGAGCTGAGTCCTATGAACAAAGGAGAGCAAAAAAATAAGCAAAGCATGTTAAGGGAAGAATTAGTACTTTTGGATCCCCTGGTTAGCATGTGAATATCTCCTTCCAATAGGTAAATCAAGCTTAATGATGTGGAGTTTGTGAAACATGGACAAATATATCAAAGGTCCTCATTTAAAAAAAAACTTAAAGCTTCAGTTTAATCTGGCATTAGGAAAATCTAACCTGTTTATTTGCCAGTTTTGAAAATAAAGTTTATCTTGAAATTGCAGACCTTTCACATTTAATTTTGTGATTTAGTAAAGATATCCGTTTGTGGAATTTTTTTTTCCCTCCTACTGGTCTAATACAAAACCTTATCACACTAATTTCTTTTATACAGTTCCAATAATAAAACATGCTTCCATCACTTTCCTTATGTCGTTTCAGATCTATATTATAATCTAACATTTCTCAATCATTAAAAAAAAAGTCTGGTTCAAGAATATAGATACAAACCATAGATAAATACAAGAAGACTTATTTCTTCATAAATGATGATAGATCAAAACATAATTTTAAAATGTGTTTCAAAAATCACAAAGAAAAGTTTCAATATAAGTAAGTAAATGAACCACAATAGTTTTACAGTGATAGTGCACAACTTAGCTTAAGAAATGTTACATAAGTACTTTTCTCTTTCCATATATAGACACTTTTATATTAGAAAGGTGCCATTTAAAAAATAAGTATATGACCCACCATGAAATGGTACAAGTGGTAAGTCACCCAAGTGCCTTGCATGTCAACTATGACTGCTAATCATGTGAAAACTTTAACTTTCTAGAAGAATCTCCAGGCAAAAGGGCTGAAGCATGGGAAATTCAAAATTCATGGTATCGGTGTTTTAGTAGACCTTTCATATCTTTAAATACATCAGGAAGACAGTCATCAACCAAGGTGCAGATAAAGGTCATTTTATCACATTTATACCTTTATTCTTTTTTTATTCTTGGAAAGTGATCCTGAGTACCCTTGAGAATTATTTGTACCTATCCCAGGGGTTCTTGCCTTATTCCTCTGAAAGAGGTTACCACCATGCAAAAGCTGTGTAGAAGATAGATTGGAAATGAGGGAAATATTTTATTTCTTGTACCAGGCTGCCATCTAAAACCCCTGTTCTGGAAAAGTAATTGTTGGTGAGATTAATGTTGAAATTGAAGAGAGGGTGTTAGGGTTATGTGGGTGGGATGAGTTAATGAAAAGAAAAAAATTGTCACACAAGAGCAAAATTTGTTTATTCTATATCATACAGACTAATTTTATATAAAAGACAAAATTTATAAAATTTAGAGTAAAATGATTATAAACTCATTTTAGGACAAGTTCTATGCATTATAGTACCTTGGGAACTATAGGCAAAATCAAAAAAGCTTGGATTAATGTAATGACATCAGAATGCTCCCAGAAACACCTTGCAACAGACATGCTAGTTTAGAAGAAGTTGGTGAGAAAGGTGGAGAGGAAAGAAGAGAAAAATGAAAGGACAATGAAAGGACAATCCTTTACATCATGGATTGGCTCAAAATAGTCCATGAGAAAAATCATTAGACATGTATCGTTTTGCCCTGCATCTCCTAAGAAAAGAAAGATGCTTTACGTTACCCCAGCATCTGAGAATATCTGTCAATGTGTGATTTTGCAAGTGAATTTGTAGAATAAGTGTGCTTTTTTGTAAAATGATTCTTCTTTCAAGCTGGCTTAGAGTTTATTTTTTACTTTGTATGAAAATTTTACAAAGAGCCTAATAGTACAGAATAGTCTGGAAATCATTTGCAATAATCAGCTGCAACATGGATTTTATTTTATGCTTCCTTCTAAATAAGTTTTTTCTAAATATATTTTTGAGAACTGACAGCACATAAAAGGGAACTATTAAGAAGAACCATGGGGTGTCCATGATGGGAAGGGCTGATTATCCCTGATAGACTCCAACTCTGGAATTCATGGAAAGGCAAACAACAGATATTTTAGTGAGACTAGCATGCATGCAGATAACCTTTATGCCACATTGTCCTTTCATTTTTCTCTTCTTTCCTCTCCACCTTTCTCACCAACTTCTTCTAAACTAGCATGTCTGTTGCAAGGTGTTTCTGGGAGCATTCTGATGTGATGTCATATGAATCAAGAGAATAGAAGACACATCAGCATCTTTTCAAAAGATGGGCTTACTTAGTCTTAGAGAATTCTTCTAATCAGCCCGCACTTAATTTATGTATACTGCCCTTCATCCTGCATTATGACATATTATTCTAGTGTAGGATACTCTGGGAAAAGCTCTGTGCTTTCTAACCATTGAATTTCAGGGAGGTCCTTAGCAAAATCCTGGAATGAATTTGAATCTTATCCTTCATTCAGTTTCAGTCTGTGACCTTGCACCCAGATTCTATGAATAGAACATTGTTCTCACAAGGCAGAAGCTCAATAACTGGACATTTTCTGGGTCTCTGAATTTATACAATGAGATATCAACTCCAATCTGTGAGCACAATGCTCCAGTGACTGCCAGGAATGGCTCCAATATTGATGCCTTTCAGTGTAGATCACATCATTCATCCAGCAGAGCTCAATAAAATGATACTGTAGTTAACAAGTTTTATAACACAAAGTTACTTTAAAACATGGAACTAATCATAGGCAAGTCTGTTTATGCAAGTCACCACAACATTTAATTGTCAATAAATAAACAAAGATTTGCTTCACCTATTGTCATGTATATCAAGTATGTCATTAATCTAAACTAATGAAGCTTAAGATATATGACAGACAGTTTTTATGGAGCACCTTCTTAATGATATGTTTGCTTTTCATTTCAATGCCAAGAGCCCATTATCAAGAAAGCAGCACATTATGGTCCAAACACATTGAAATCTATGGCACTGGTCTTTGTTCAGAGTTCACAATAGCAGTGTTTACACTTACATATTCATGTACTCTCTCAGATAAAAAAGCATTGGTTAGAAATGAATGGGGGGGGGGAAGACAATGCATCTCATGCTCCTACTCTATTGTGAGTTCCCCCCTTCAGATTTTAAACTCACCTGGAAAGAAAAAGGAATCAAAATCCAGTTCAATTCATGCACACATGCATTTTGAAAAACATGAGTGAATATGTATCATAAACACAATGGTCTTAATCACTTAAGAACACCCTAAATCTTCAAGAACGCAAACCCAGAATGCCAAGCTGCAAACAAATAGCTACTGGATAAAAAAAGCAAGCATTCTACAATTATTTCAATGTTCACATTAGTCCTACAGCATTGATGTTTTCCAAAGATGAAGGAATTATTTCTTATTCTTCTTCTGGTTTAGAGGAAAATAATGTGGACAAATAAACATCTATGAAACCATAACAATTCCTGTACCTGGTGACATGATAAACTCAAAATAGTTGGTCCTTTGTGTCAACACTTGCCAAGAGACTGATGTAGGCTCTAAAGATCAAATGAAAGATTTAGTCATGCTGCGGTTTCATTTACTTAAATCTGAAAAAGTATGCCTTAAATGGAACAAAATTGCTAGAGGACACAATATGTCTGGGAACTGAGCAGGGTAAAGGTAGACCTTCTTAGATATGACCAAGAATCTTGACTCTTGTTCCTCAATGTATTTGCAGCACCCTCCACAGTCTCTGACCCCTGGTGGGTACCTGGTAAATATTTGCTAACTATAAAATCATCCACCACAGTTAAAAAGGTCAAATGACTTAAAAAAACTTTTCTGAAAACTACCTTTTCAGTTATCCTCCATGGAGGAAGGCCTGCACTGTAAAGTGTTTTCTCCTCTGTATTTCAGGGTAATACAGAAAGGAACTTCATGAAGTCTTAAGTCAATTACAAAAAATGATACCAGTAGAAAGAAAGAATGGTCATAAAGTTTTTTCCCCAGAAACAGTAAATTCATCAAAGGACTCCCCCTGGACTCTACAAAATGTCCCAGACCTGAGTGTTTAATAGAATTCCACCAATCCTTCAAAAGTTAGATGACCTCAATATTTATTAAATTGTCGAAGGTATAGGAAGAGACAGAAAATTTCTAGACCCTGTCTATAAATTAAGTATAATAAGTACTTCTAAACAAGAATAAGATTGTTCGTATAAAAATCTACAGAACAATCACTTATAAATGTCAGTGAAAAATTACTAAATAATGAAAAACATAAACCCAAAACACATTTAGAAAAAATTGTCATATAGCATGACTAAATAAATTTATTTCAGAAATAAAAGAAATTATATTAATGCAACTCACCATATTAAAAAATACAAGTAAAAAATTTCTCAAAGCTATAAATTTTTCATGAATGCTAAATTATATTCAATAAATATATTTTATATATAAAATAATTAAGTGATAATATAATTAAATTATATTATAATAATAATAATATAATATAAAATATTAAATGTATTCAAAATTCTAATTTAAAAAAATCATGATAGTGCTTTGTTAAAGACAGAGAGGGAGATACTGTAAAATTTGGAGTTGCTTATTGGTAAGTAGGAACTACCTTTAGACTGAAGTGTCACCCTTACACTCTCTTAATAAGTATGCATTCAGATTGCAAACGGTACACAAATGCTGCATGGCATCTACACAGGTGGTGGTGAGAAAAGGTAGAACCTGTGATGCCCATGGTTCCAGAATAGTAAAGCAGAAGGCAATACCAGTGTCTGAGAGAAGCTGTGGGTCTCCTCCAGGGCAAGTTACCTGACCTTTTCCTAAAGGTGGACCAAAATTCAGCAAGATGATCATAGAGAAGGTTCCTATCTCCCTATCAAGAGTACCATCTAATACTTTACAAGATGTACAGTGCAACAAGAGAATCTCACAGTTAGGAATTAGACTTGAGTGCCTCTTGATATCAGAGGCCAGTGCATATATCAGCAAAGGTGACACTGAAAATATCCATGCTTAACTGAACAGGAGACAGGTAGAGGAGGAGCTTGGAGACCATGGTCAAAGACAGGGGATATGGATGGCAATACAGGTAGTTCAATGAGGCACATTGGGAAAGACGGCAGAAGGTGATGCAGAGACACACTCTCTTGAACAAGGGGAAAATCATAAGAAGGAGATGGGTTGCTTCACATAGTCTGGGTGCCCAGTTAAGCTGAAAGCAGTGAAGACCTTCAGAGACCTTGGAATGGTTATGAACCTCTTGAAGCACACTGAAATTGCATAAACTACTGAAACTCTAACCTCAGACTCCATATAGAGAGATATTGGTGGTACCACAAATGTGAACCAGCATCCCCAACCCAGTTGCACCAACGGTTGAACCCTGTCAGACCTGTACCCATCTTGCTAACACAGCAACTGGAGAATATGTATAAGTACTTATGGAAGTCTAAAAAGTCAAGAAAATCAAGCAAGAATGCAAACAAATAAGCAAAAACAACAAACAACCAAAAAAAATAAAAAATAAAAACAAAACCAGTGCCATCTGAAGGAAAAGAAAAATTAGTTGACTCCTTCTCTAGAGGCATGTAAGCAGGTATGTGCACAGGGCTACTTCACATGCCTCCTGGGTATCGGTGGGGGCAGAGAAGTCAGGGTCACATGTAGTTGTGGGAACAGGTGATGTAAAAGAGCTTGCATCCTTTTGGGAAACTGGACATATTGGGTCTGCTATGCTATGGCTTACAGGACAGCAAAAGTATCTCCTAAATACATTTTTATGACTAATACCAGGTTCTGCAGTGAGAAAGTATTGCTGTTCTGTATGATCAGGCCCTTGATACACCACATTTCTTTAAATGTTCAGGGTTCACATATTATAATGACAGATTTGTAGTTTTGTTTTGTTTTTTTAAAGAAAAAAAAAAGGAGACTCAACATATTCCAAACGACAGAAATCCAAACATCAAATGGAAACTCTTTCCCCACTGGCACACTTATGGTTTTTAATAACCTGTGAAGTCAAAATATTTTAATAAATTTTATGTCAAAATGACCATCCTACCCAAAGTAATAAATAGATTCAACGCAATCCTATTACAAAATATCAATGGCATGCTTTAAAAAAAAGAACATACATTAATGAAATCAACTTGGAACCACAAAAGATCCTGAATAACCAAAGCAATCTTGCCAAATCCTGAGAAATAATTATAGTACTAAACTTCCAGACTTCAAACTATACTATAAAGCCATAATAATTAAAGCAGCATGGTACTAGGACAAAAAGTAGCAATAAATAGGAGACTGCAGCTATTAGATCTTATTAATATAGAGATAATTAAGAATCATTGTATACGTACATAAACACACAGATAAACCAATGGGAAAGAGAATTTACAAATTTGAACTGGAACATCTTCTAACACAAAACAAGAAATAACTCAAATATATGTCAGAATAGCAGAGACTTACTTAAAAGGGTCTTCATTGGCCAATTTTCTAGTGAGTTAATGAGTTGAGTATTTAAAAAAAAAGTCCTAATGGATTGTTCATTTGTATGTTAAAAGAACAAAGAGGGAATTAAGTTTTCATTTAGAATAACAAATAATAAACCCAGAAGAAATTAGAGAATAAGAACATTACTCTTTTCAAACTCAGAAGCAACAATTTAGGCAAGATTTATTAGTGGTGTGCTAAAACTATTATTCAAAATATGATTGAAGAAAACAATATTCACAAGTTCATATTGTTACATAGTTTAATCATTGCAAAGGGGAAAAATATTCTTGATTGAAAAGTTATGATAGATGCTTCTTTAACCAAGTTATAAAGCATGGTATCACCAGTAATTATTTGATCCCAATTAGCTAGGACTTGTCCAATTTTCATCTGATATCAGAGTACTTATGAATAGTATCACTTTTCACACTCAAAGTGTCCCAGTTTGAATGGCAAATTATATCATCATTCCTTTCAGGACATCTTTTCTAATATGATGCAATTAGAACTGCATGAGGCCTCATCTATCTCATGCTTACCAAAATTTGTAATGCTTGCTTAGTCAGGAAAAAATAAACAACTTAAAACATGGACAAGTACAAGATAGCTGTCTTAGACTCTCAACAAATGTTACTGTTACAGAAAAAATACTAGATAGCCAATTGTATCAAAATTAATTAACATCATCTCTTAGGATATAAATGATACATATAGTCAGTTTATAATTGGATCTTGCTTTTTTACCCAGTCTCACAATCCTTATATTTAAGCAGGAATGGTTGGACCATTTATATTTAATATAATTGTCAATAAGGTTAAGCTTAAATTAATTATTTTGCTGTGTTTTCTTTTTGTTCCACTCTTTTCTTTCTTATTCCTCTTTTACTCCTATTTTTTCATTAATTGACTAATTTTTATACACCATTTCATCCCATATCTTTTTTTGATAGTATGTGTCTCTGTTTACTTGTTTAACTGGTTGTTCTAGGGTTTACAGTATGCATATTTAATTCACCAAAGGCTACCTTCAGATGATTCTATGCCACTATGTATATATATATATATATATCTTTCATATATACATGATATATATATCTTTCATATATACATGAAAGATATGTATATATCTTTCATCCTATCCTTTGTCCTATTGCAATTAATATTTCAAAATATTTTGCACATAGCTAATGATATTTAATGATGAAAAACAAAAGGTAAAAACAGTGTTTTAAATTTGCCTTCATATTTATTATTTTTGCTATTCTTTATTTCTTTATGAAAATGTTTACATTTTGTAACACTTTCTTATCATAAAAATCTTTAATACTTCTTATATTGTGTACATATTCACAACGAATTTTGTCAGTTTTGGGTTTTTTGAAATAAAAATAAAGGTTACATTTGTGAATACAGAATTCTAGTTTGGCAGGTCTGGTGTTTTGTTTGCTTGTTTTTCCCTTTCAACACATTAAAGATTTTATACCATTATTCTGGCTTCCAAATTTCTGATGAGAGGTACACAAATATTTTTTATCATTTTTCATATATACAGCGATTCTCTGTATGAAGGTAACTGTTTCCCCAAGGGACACTTGGCATTGTCTAGAGAATATTTTATTGTCACCAGGGGATATTGTACTGCCATCCAGTGGTAGCTCACATTCTGCAAGGACTAAGTTATCAAAATTTATCCATTTAAAATTTTCAGTAGGGATGAGGCTGAGAACCCCTGTTTTGTGTAAAGTGTGTCTATATTAATATGCTAATTTTAATATTTTAACACTGATTTTCAGTTAGAGAAGTGAAGCAAATACTTGATATTGAAGCCTGACTCACTCCAACATTGAGAGGCCAGAGCATTGTGGCAGGGAGTTTGGGGGGAACCTTTAAGTAAACAGAGAAAAAAGTGGATGAGCAAAAACACTAGATAAGTAGAAGCAAAGAGTAAAAGTCAACTGAACATAAACTATTGAGGGGAAGGAATTATCACATGAAAATGATTAAAAAGAACATGATGGCTTTGAATAACTGTTCCATTGAGATGAGAAAGATGAAGATCTAATTAGAAATAATGGAAAGAAAGAATTGGAGACTTTCATGGTTTTTGCTGCAAGGGGATACCGAAAAGATGTGTTCTTCTAACAATAAAAGGAAGCAGGGTGAGCATATTTATTTTTAAATGATGGAGGTAATCTATGAAAGCAGAAAAATATTGGGGATGCATAAGAAAGGAGAATTACTAGAGCAAGTTCCTGAGAAGGAAAAGTAGTAGCATTTTATGTACAAACTGAAAATTGGCTTTAAACTTAAGATGAAATAAAGATATTATATCTCTAAAATCAGCTGGGAAAGCTACTAGGTGAATGGATGGATGTGCTACTAGGTTATTCACATATAACAATATATAGTATAAATATAGTTTAAATTCTTCATAAATGATAAACTACAAATCCTTCTGTCACTTTCTTTTGATTCTAAGCAAGGTTTTGGATTCATCCACATTGATTCACTATAGATCCTGTTTGTTCAATCTACACTCACCATGCTACTGTGTGTGATGCTGATTGTGCAAATCTATCCATTATCCTACTATAAAAATAAACCCTAATGTACTAGATAATGCCCCAGTGACAGAACAATCAGCTATTATAAACAATTTAGCAATATATACTACTTCAACTACACATAAGAGCACCTCAAGGCTATACAATAGTACAATACAATAGTACAGCCAGTAAGCATCAATATTTTGTATTAGAGATTATCATTCACATTATATATAAAAAATAACAAGAAGTTTTTCTCCTCAGTGACTATTACCTGCCCAGCTTAACACTGTTGTACTTCCCTAAAAAATGGAACCAGGTCAGAATATAACTGAATCAACTGAACTTGACAAGAATCCTGGATTCATGTTAATGCTGCCCTATTGGCATGGTGAGGGTGGTCTTTCCTAAAAATCAAAATAATGTGCTTTTTATGCTGTTCTCATCAACACAACCTAAACAAGAAATGATATCTGGGAATAGATATATTTCAGATGCTTGAATTTCTCTATTTACAAGTATTTTGTCTTTTAATCATTTATGGAAATGTCACTTTTAAGTAGTCATTCACCAAAAAAAAGGAAAGAAAGAAAAGAAAGTAAAACAGCACTTCTTATTTGTCAAATCCATATTTTGGATGTATACAATATAAACTATCTTCAAAATCATTTAGTTTTTTAGTTTGTCTGACAATTTTCTCCTTTCACCTTTATTTCATAACCTCCATAATAAAATTAAAAAAAGCCTTCAGATTTTTATAGTAACATTTACAAATAATTTTGAAGTAAACAAGAAGGCCACAAAGTCTATTTCCTTCAGTGCAAGAAACAAAGAAGGGCTTTCAACCTAAAAATGTCAGGCACCATTACTTTTTGGATGGCACAAAAATATTACATGAATTGATGTCAAAGATAGCAATATATCCATATACATAAGAATATTGATGATTGTGGTATGCTTCACCAGACTCTCAGAAGGATATGGATTGTAACTGTCTTCATAAATGTACAGCATAAAAACTAGTGTGAGGTAGACTTGCAAAATTTTCATCTAAACTAACTAAAATATTTACCTGTGAATTTGCATTTGTCAGAATATTATACAAAGAATCAGTAATAGGTAGAGATGTTCATAATTTTACTAATGGTTAATTTCATCATCATAGGTTTCATTCAAGGTGTGTGTATGAGAGAAAGAGAGAGGAAAAAAGAGAAACAATATATTTTCTATTTCTTTATGACATCAAAATTATGTGATACAATAAAAATTCTCAGATACAGGTCTAAACCTCTCTTGGTTATCACAGTAGGAAATTATCTTTATAAATATAAAGCTGTAAATAAAGAATGATAACTAAAAATACATGAATACACACTAAACTAGATAAAAGTCATCATTTAAGTTGCCTCCCCTACAGACAGTTTGCTTGCAATTTCAGTTTCTGCCCATAATATCTACTATATATGCATGCTATTACTTCCATCTGAAGGGAAGACAAATACAAATATATAGGTCTTTTAAAGCATCATTGATAAACATAAATAAACAATTGAGGGATTTGTACAATTTCAGAAGATAAATTTCTTTGGATTTTTCCAAAATTCCTAAATGAAAAATATTTTCCTGTTTCTTTACAATCAGAGATACAGATACAATGTGATCTTATCTCAAAGATTAAAATTTTAGTCTTGGTCAACCCTATCTTAGCCATAACAACACTAGCTCCTGCTTCCTGGGAGAATGTGCTTAGTATTGGATCACAAAGACAACTGGAAGCAAGAGCTAGTTAAAATGCATAGCTGTGACTCTCTTGGTAATTCAATACCCCCTATACAAACCTTTCCACAAATGACTTCCAACATCTTTGGCGCTCCAAAAGTTTGATATTTCTATTATTAGCTCCATTGTTACTAAAAATTACAGAGGGACAGATTTGAGTTAGTTTGGCAAATATATGCTTATTCCTAAAATAATGCCTATCACCGAGGGATTAAGTACAATTGCTGTCTTGCCTTGGGAAAGTTACCTACTACTCCTCCAGTCTCTGTGACCAAGAAGAAAAAGTAACCATAAAAAGATGGTGGTAAAAAATCTGAATCTCATGGTAAAAAATATTGTGGAGAGGGCTTTTTTTAACAAGCATGGGAAAAGAGTGAGTGCTTTAACCAGAGTATGGAAGAGTGCTAGTAAAAAACTTATTTCAGTGGACAGACACGTTCCCCCTAAATTCAACTCATGAGAATAAATCTTTATACAATAAAACAAAATTAATCTTTATAAATAAATCTTTATACAAAATAAATCTGACATATTTCCTCACAATTAGTTAGGTTCATAAAGTAAAGAAATTGAATAGTATCTAAGATTCATTGAATATGAACTAGTCTACCATAGACAACTCTTAAAGTACCAATTTTCAGAGTCCAATTTGAACTGAGTCCGATCATAATTATCTGGTCTAGAAAAATATAAATCTCCTATCTTCCCATTCCTTAGTCTCATTTATTTCAATTTTCTTCTTTTTCAATCTAGTTCAACATGTCTCATTCACATACTTACCTTGAAAATGTAAAAAATCATAGATGCATTAGATACTCTAAATGATGTTTCATAGACATTACTCAGAAGAGCTTATTTTGAAAATATCTTTGATTTCCGAAATGTTTACTCCCATTTGTTGCAAACACGTTTAATGAATATAATTGCCACCATGACCATGTCATATCATGAAAAGATTACTTATAGCTGTGAAATTCAGTTGAATTATAGATTCTTCATTTTAAATATATTCTGCAGTGAAAATTCTTGCAGTACAGTTGTGACGAAAAAGTCAATATGTCATATTGTTTTGCAGGAGGGGAAGATAGTGAGAGAAAAATAAGTTTGCTTTAAAGGAAAAAAAGGACAAGAAAAATAGGATATTGATGGACAAGTCATTAAAAATAAGATGGTTTAGAACTTTAAACAGTCCATAACCAGCAAGATTCAAAACTATCAAGTGTTTGTTAAATGTCTTCCTAAAAGAAATAAAAGGAAAAAGCAAGAAAGACACATTTTTCTTTGCAGCTGGTTTTTGTTTGCTTACTGTATCAAGAGAGTTTTTTTAAATTATTGTTTTGAATAGCAAGTGCTCATTTGCGTACATCTCTAACCCTAATTTTCTGATTTTCTCAGAGATGAGTATAGCTAGTTAGAAACATCTGTGAACACAGAGGGAGTAAAAATCTCACTTTCAACATTATCAGCTCTCTTCTGTCCCATTATAATTCTATCTCAAAGTCAAGGTCATGCAGGAAACCCAGCAGGTGTGACTCTTCCTCTCTGATCAACTCACTTTGTTTTTCTATTTTATGCTCTCTTGAACACGATATAATTAACTTCCTCAATGAGTCTAAAACTACTAGGCAAATATATTTAACTAGCTTCTTTCCATGTTTATAGAGAGGAAATATGATGACTATCAGATTAGCTTCTAAGAAATGCATCAAGACAAGTAGTCACAAAAAGTACTGACCTACTGCATTGTAGATTCTAAATTAATTTGACCACCTCACCCTATCCTAAGACTTATGAAGAAATGGTGATTAACTCTGTACTACCACAGATATTCCTAAGAATTTCACAGGTTTTTCTTAGATTATGTAAAGATGCTGACAGTGTGATCATGGCAGCAACCCTTTATGCTTCCACTAAAAGTAGAAGTGATTTTTTAGACACAGGAAGTCACTAGCACCAGCACCAGGCCTCTGGGAAGGTCCCTTCTTTGCACTGCCACTGCCTCCACAGACTCGGAGATCCACACTCTGCAGCCAGGTTCTGGAAGGAACCAACCTGACCTTTCCCCTACTCAGGTTAGATGCCAGAAGTCACTGGCACTGACACCAGGCCTCTGGGAGGATCCCTTCTTTGCACTGCCACTGTAGATTCAGAGAGCCACCCCCTTCAGCCAGATTCTGGAGGGAACCTGCCCAAGCTTTCCCCCACCCAGGTAGACGCTGATAGTCACTGGCGCACAAGTGGCACTGGCACAAATTACTAAACCAAACTACAGATCTACTTTCAATCTGGAAAACATTACTATCAGCATGCCGACCAACACCAGATCCATGGTTTCTCAATATGTAGAACAAGTTAGAAAGCAAAACACAATAAGGAGAAAAACTAGACATGTAAGCAAACCCTACAGAAATAATCACCACCAAATAAAAGACAATCTCCAGAAAACACCAAGGAAAACATTGAAGAAATTATTTTTGTATCTTAGACAAAGATTCCAACATCAATATGTTTAATGCACTCCAAAAAATAAGAGAAGAATCAGAAAAAAAAAGGACAACAGCATGATAGAAGCATTTAATGCACTAAGGGAAGAAGCAGAAACATATAAAAAAGAAAGCATCAATATGTATAACTTAATCAACAAACTGAAGAATGAAAATGAATTCCTAAAATTGAATTGAAAGAGACTCAAGATTTAAGGTTGCCATAGATGAGCTCAAAAATGCACGGAAAAGCCATGGAAGCAGATCAGATGAAATTGAATAACGAATCAGCACACTTGAGGATACAGAAATAGAGAGGAGAAAGAATGAAAAAGAGAAATAAACAAAGTAAGAATACTGAAGAAAAGCTCAGAAATATGTCAAATACCTTAAAGAAAAGAAACATAAAAGTAATAGGAATATCAGAAAGAGAGGAGAGAGTCATGGGAACTGAAAGACTTTTCAATATAACAAGGGAGGAGAACTTCCCAAATCTGAAGAAAGTAATGAAAATAGACATACAGGAAGCCAAAAGAACACCAAACTACTTTAATGAAAGGAAAGCCACAGCAAGACACATCATCATAAAATTTCCAAGAACCCAAGAGAAGAGAAAAATAATGAGAATGGCTAGAGAAAAGAAACAGATAACCTACAAAGAAAAATCCATTAGACTGACCTCAGATTTTTCTGAAGAGACACTCCAGGCGAGGAGAGAATGGAGTCACATCTACCAAAAATTCCAAGAAAAAAGTTCCAGTCAAGAATACTCTACCCTGCAAAGCTATCCTTCCTCTATGAAGGAAAAAATAGAAACTTCTCTGACAAGCAAAATCTCCAGAAATTTGCTACCACTAAAGCTCCACTCCAAGAAATTTTGCAGGAGGCCTCAAGATCAAAACAATAAGAAGAACAAAAAAAATTACAAATTCAAACCCAAAATGACCTCCAGGAAATTGTTAGAATCACAAACATTAATAATCACCCTAAATGTCAATGGTCTAAACTCAGCAATCAAAAGATGAAGAGTTGCAGATTGGATCAGAAAACAGAACCCATCATTCTTCTGCCTCCAAGAAACACATCTGATCTTTAAGGATAGGCATAGACTGAAGGTGCAGGGCTGGAAGACTACAAGCAAATGGCCCCACAGGAAAGCATGGGTTGCCATTCTTATATCAGACAGAATAGACTTCAAATTAATGAAAGTGACAAAAGATAAAGACAGCCACTACCTAATGGTTAAAGGGTAAATCCACCAAAAAAACATAACAATAATCAACATATGCACCTAATGAGAGAGCACCAAAATTCATAAAACAACTACTAGTAGAACTGAAATCAAATATTGGTGAGAATACATATGTGGTAGGAGATTTTAACATGCCACTCTCAACAAAAGACAGATCAACAAAACAGCAACTACACAAAGAAACAAAAGCTTTTAAAGAAAGAACTAGATCAAATGGACCTATTAGATGTATACAGGACACTACACCCCCAAGGAAAAGAATACACTTTCTTTTCAAAGGCACATGGTTCATTCTCTAAAATTGATCATATATTATGTCACAAGACAAACCTGAACAAATATACAAAGATTAAAATAATACCAACCTTTTTCTCCAATCATAAAGGCATCAAATCAGAATCAACAATGAAAAGAAAATAAGCAGAGTAAACACTACATGGAGACTGAACAACAGGCTTCTGGAAGGAAGATCACTGGGTAAAAGAGGAAATCAAAGAAGAATGCAAACCTACATGGAGGCAAATGACAATGACAACACAAAGTTCCAAAATGTGTGGGACTCAGCAAAAGCAGTATTAAGAGGAAAGTTCATAGCAATTTACAGGCCCAAATAAAAAGAATTGAAACAGTCCAATGAAATACTCTAATCTCCCAACTTGAGGACCTGGAAAAAGAGCAACAAAAAAATCCAAAACCCAGCAGAAGACAAGAAATAACAAAAATAAAAGCAGAGATTAATGATATAGAAACCAAAAAGACCATCGAGAAGATAAACAAAACCAAAACTGGTTCTTTGAAAAAATAAATAAAATTGATAAACCCCTTGCAAGGTTTACAAAGAAAAGAAGAGAGAAAACTCAAATGAACAGGATCATAAATGAAAAGGGAGATATTACAACAGACCCAGCAGAAATCCAAAAAATAATTAGAGACTACTACAAACATTATATGCAAACAAATACAGCAACCTGGAAGAGATGGACAAATTCCTAAAACAATACAGTCATCTAAAATTGAACAAAGAAGAAATAGAAAACTTACACAGGTCAATCACAAGCAGTGAAATTGAGGCAGTCATCAGAATTCTCCTTAAAAACAAGAACCCAGGTCCAAATGGTTTCACAAATGAATTCTACCAAACTTTCAAAGAGGAACTAATACCAGTACTGTTAAAACTCTTTCAAAAAATTGAGAAAGAAGGAAAGCCACCAAATACCTTCTATGAAGCAAACATTACACTAATTCCAAAACCAAATAAAGATAGTGCAAAGAAAGAGAACTATAGACCAATCTCCCTAATGAACACAGATGCAAAAATTCTAAACAAAATTCTGGCAAACCGAATTCAGCTTTGCATAAAAAGGATCATCCATCATGACCAAGTGGGATTCATCTCAGGGACACAATATCCGAAAATCAATCAACATAACCCATCACATCAACAAAGAGAAAAACAAAAACCATATGATCATATCAATAGATGCGGAAAAAGCATTCGATAAAGTTCAGCATCCTTTCATGATGAAAGCCCTGGAAAAAACCGGTATAAAAGGAACAGACCTCAACATAATAAAAACTATATACAACAGACCCACAGCAAATATCATCCTCAATGGGGAAAAACTGAAACCATTTCAATTAAGGTCCAGAATCAGGCAAGGATGTCCACTCTCTCCACTCCTTTTCAACATAGTTCTGGAAGTCCTAGCTAGGGCAATAAGACAAGAGAAAGACATAAAAGGAATCTGAATCGGGAAAGAAGAAATAAAGCTATCATTATACACAGATGATATGATGCTCTATGTAGAGAACCCAGAAAAATTGGCAGAAAAGCTGATTGAAATAATAAACCAATTCAGTAAGGTAGCTGGATACAAAATCAACACACAAAAATCAACAGATTCAAATATGCAAAAAATCAATCAGAAGAAAAAGAAATTTTTAAAAACACCCTATTTACCATTGTACCAAAGAAAATCAAATACTTGGGAATAAATCTAACAAAAGAAGTAAAAGACCTATACAAAGAAAACTATAAAACATTCTTAAAAGAAATAGAAGATGATGTTAAAAAATGGAAAGACATTCCCTGTTCATGGATCAAAAAAATCAACATTATAAAAATGACCATACTACCAAAGGCAATGTACAGATTCAATGCAATTCCAATAAAAATCCCAATGACATATTTTAAAGAGAAAATTACTGAAATTCATATGGAACAACAAAAGACCCCAAATAACCAAAACACTTTTGACAAACAGAAGAGAGAATGGAGGTATTACTATTCCAGATTTCAAACTATTCTACAAAGCCATAATACTTAAAACAGCTTGGCAATGGTACAAAAACAGACAAACCAATGAATCAGAATTGAATACCCAGAAATAAAACCACACATATATGGTTAACTAATCTTTGACAAAGTGGCAAAAAATATACTCTGTAACAAGGATAGCCTCTTCAGTAAATGGTGCTGGGAAAACTGGATCAAAACATATTAAAAAAAAATGGGCCAGGAAAACACCCTCACACCCTGTACAAAAATTAACTCAAAATGGATAAAGGACCTGGAAGTGAGACCTGCAACCATAAAATACATAGAAGAAAACCTGGGCAAAACCCTTCATGAATTTCACCTCAGAAATTCATTTGGGGAAACAACTATGGCTGGCAAAAAAATGAAGGAAAACATAAACAGCTGGGACTATATAAAACTAAAAAGTTTCTGATCAGCAAAAAAGACAATAAACAATACAAAGAGAAACCAAATCAACTGAGAGAAAATTTTTACCCTCAGACAAGTGACAAGGGTCTGATAACAAAGATCCACAAAGAGTCCCTGCAGTTCAACAAAAACAAAGCAAAAAACCCAGTCCAAAAATGGGGAGAACTAAAAAGACACTTTACCAAAGAGGAGATACAGATGGCTAATAGGCATATGAAAGAATGCTCCACATCACTAATAATCAGAGAAATGCAAATTAAAACCACACTGAGATACCACCTTACACCAGTAAGAATGGCCCATATAAATAAAACGTACAACAACAAATGTTGGCACAAATGTGGAGAAAAAGGAACTCTCTTACACTGCTGGTGGGAGTGCAAACTGGTCCAGCCACTATGGAAGACTGTGTGGAGGACCCTCAAACAATTGAAAGTGGACTTACCATTCGACCCAGCAATCCCACTACTAGGAATCTACCCAGAGGACATGAAAACATTAATTCAAAAGGACACCTGTACACGCATGTTCATTGCAGCTCTGTTTATAATTGCCAAGATTTGGAAACAAGCCAAATGCCTCAAAACAGATGATTGGCAAAAAAAAAAAAAAAAAAAAAAAAAAAA
>PVHY01012260.1:0-15763 GCA_004024945.1 Uropsilus gracilis | reverse complement strand
ATGAATAAGGAAAAATAAAAACAACCAATGGGACTCAACAATGGAGTGAAAGAGAGAGGAGGAGGAGGGAGAAGGCGGGGAGGTGAAGAGCACAAAAGATCAGGATGCTTAACAAGCATTAGTGAAGTGGGAAAGCCCCGGGGTACACAATAATGCAATAATATAATATAAATATAAATACACATATATATGCAAATTTTAAAAAATTTAAATTAAATTTAAAAAATAAAAGTAGTTGTGATTTTATATAAGATCAAACCAAATTCTTAGTCAACAAGCATTTATTAAACAATTGTTATGTTCCAGAACTTATCTAGCAAATTCAAAGATTGTCATAAAACCTCCCATAGTCTCTCATATCACTCAAAATAATGTAACATCCTCACAAAAGCCTAGAAGGGCCTTCCACTTTATTCCATTCCAGGAACAATTATGTCTTTTGTGTTCCTTCAAAACACCTCCTTCCTGCTTAGACTCTTGGCTCATGTGGGTCCCTCCACTTGGAAAGCTCTTACCTCATAAGTCAGTGTGGCTTGTCCTTTCCAGTCTTTGTCCAAATAGAACTTCACTGACCTCTTCCTTGGTCATGTTTCCAAAGTGTCAATACACCTATATACTTCCCAATACTTTTCTCCACTTTATTTTCTTCCTTAGCAGTTGTCACTCTGTTACATAGCCTATGTTTCACTTATATGGTCTCTATCATTAGACAATAAGTTTTAGGCAGGCTGCTAACTTATCCCCCACCCCCAGAAAGTGACTGTCCGATAACAGTCACTCACAAATGCTTTTGAACTAATTGGCTAATTTAATAAAGTTTTATATAAAGCAATTCTACATGCTTGGTATTATTTCTTCATAACTATTAGACAAGGCACAGAGATCAATCTAATTGTTTCTAAAATACATAAATGGTAACGCCCATTGCTATCTCTGGATTTCTAGTTTAAGATTCATTGCTCTTTGCGCAACTACTTGGGGAAGCATAGTCAAATCAAGACAGGGTGAGGTGAGGACTGATGATAGAAATAGACAGAGAACATCTTTGTCCCAAGGAGTAGGTGGGACCTGAAGACATGCATTTTGGGGTAAGATGGATAAGACTCTTCAGATTCAGATCCTGTGCTTTTTGGCAAACGGCTATTTCCAGTTGCTATCTCAAGAGATAAAACCATTTTGAAAATTATAAATATGCCCTTCTCTAACTCATTAGTAAACATGTATATATAGTCTAAAATTGTTCGTTCCCAGAGAAATAAAACTGTTATGCCTCTCATATGTCTTGTGCTGTATGAACTCCTCTGCGGTACGTAGCAATGCTTGTTTGAGTGACACACTGGTTGCATTAAGATTCTTGTGTTTGCCCAGCACATAATTCTTCTTTGAGTTCCATACCAATTGAATAATTCCATGTGACAGGATGGGAAAATGAAAACACTGAAATGAATAAAATAATAGCTTCACATATGTGGTACATTTTTTAATTTAATAGTGTTTTCTAGATGCTACACTGCAGATTCGTGCAGTGACTAATCAGGTTTTCATCATATTCTTACTGTCTTTTTCAGAGAATCACTCCACTCAAGATATGTGGGCCAACTCTTTCTAGTGAAACAGCTTATTTGGTTGCACAGAATCAAATAGCTTTTCCTAGTCCTTAAATACATCTCCCTGGTTCATATTTTCCAGGTTCCTATGAGTCAAGGTTCTTTTGCTTAAAAGTGTCAGAAATCCAATCAAGTTAGTTTGAGCAAAAAGAGATTCTAGTAGTGGATGTGTGGCAATAAAAATGCTAAAATACATCTGGTCCTGTGCTAAAAGTGCTAAAATGTATCTGGTACATTGAAAAGGGAAATGGTTACCCTCAGAGGCTTTCCATGTCCTCTCTGTGCTTTTCTCAACCTGAGTATTTGTTTCTTCTGGTGAACCTCTTGTACATATTGAAAGTAGAACCATGAGTTACTTTCTAGCTCATAACTTTGCTACCATCTGAGGAATATAGCTATCCCTTCCCATGTTTGCATTTGAAAAACTTCCAGGAAAAGATTCTGATTGGACAGGTCTGGAAGTTCACTTCAGGATCACAATTATCAGTGACCAGATTAAAGACAATATAAATGAACAGTTGTTTCAGATACTGTGACTGGACAAGCCATTTCCTACCAGAAGGAATAGCCCTGTTACCACCAATCGCAGGAGAGGGTCCAAAGGCAATGGAGTCTTCTGGGTGACAAAACAAGTAGGTTGCTCACAGAGGTTAACTTTTCTAAGTTCCATCAGGTACCACATATTCTCTGGTTAAACTTTCCCTTCAAATTTCCCATTTTCTGTTAAATTGCTAAGTTCCATTAAAGCACCAGAAAGATATTTTGTCAGAACCAATAAAATAAATCAATAAATTAAATGCTTTACTATGAGAATGTTCAACAGCTGGCTTTTAAATATGTCCATTTTGTTTGGGTCTTTTTAGTCCATCTTTGCCAAATCTTGGCACACATTAACTAGAATATGATATTATACCTGACAGAGACTAAAATTATGACTGAAACAAGCTTTTCATACTGGTGAAATGATTGCATAAATATTTACATACTTATGCTCATTATGCTTTGTTCCCTTATGTAGATTAAAATTGACCCAGTAGGTCTCCCGAGGTCTCACAGTACAAGAAGCCAGTCCCTTTGCGTCATGCATTCATTTCTCAAGCAGACCTGCTGTAGACTGATACTCATCCGTCTTGAGCCTAATAATCTCCACACTTTTGGAAAAATATAGACTTATAAAGTTGGCCACTGCCTTATTCTCATGTTCTGTTATGACTTATGTGATCAATATTTGATACTGGAAATTTGAAAAGACATGCAAAATTGTATTCATATTTCACCATAAATGTCAAAGTAAAACCACATTCACATATGCTTACACACAGGCACACACACATACACAAACATTCCTCTATATTTCACAATTACTATAACAGACAATTTTTAGATTACCTTGGAAGAAAAATACTATTTCCAAACAAAATATTTGAGGACTTTTTCCAATAAAAAAGTATACAAACATGCTCAGCTTCTGATAAAAACTAGTGTTGATTCTATTCAATAATATAACTCACTTTATCCCAGTACACATGAGAAGAATTGGAGTTCAACAATAACTACATATTTATTTATAAGAGATGGTGTCATTTGCTTTCCAAATAATAGTTACCCTGTAAAGAACAGAAAATTCCATCTGTTAATCAGTACCTAATGCATTCCATTTCCATCTCAACCACAGAAATCTTTCTATTAAAAGGACACTCAGCACATTCACAGTCACTGGTGACCCATCATTGCACGCCAGTATTCATTGTTTGTCTTTCACTAACCTCCAGATATGACACATTTGCTAAGAACTGTACAAAAGAAAGTCTGATATAGTTTCCACTCCATGGGCTTACAATCAAAAAGAAATGATAAGGATTTAGTCAGTGGGACAAAAGAAATAAAAAGATGGCACAGAAGAGTAAAACTCAGAAGGAAATCTAAGCTGTGGAGGAAAAGAGCTTGAAATTTGAATTCCTATTCAGGATTAAATTCACCATTAACTATTAAACACAGATCAAATACTTCAGAAAATATATATTTATAGTGGAATAAAAGGAAAAGCAGATTAAATAAACAAAACTGCAAATCTCTACAAGTCAGAGGTAATAGTTTATTCTTGTTTCTATTCTCCACATTTCCTAAATGAATAGTACAAACACAAATAGTTATTAAATTAAATTATGCAATTAATATATTTTATTAAATAAATTATTAAATCAAAGAATGTATAAAATGAATGTTTAAAGAAGTCTTGCTTTAAAATCTTTCTGAAACACTATTTTCCGGCTGTGTGCCTTCTGAAGTTCAATGTATACAAAAGATTTTGTGGAAAAGTAGTATCATTCATTTTGCATGATATTAACCACTCTTGAAAACCTAAATATTTTTTCAGGCAAGTTCCTTTGGTTTACATTTTTCATAGAGGTGGTCTCATTGCTCCTAAAGCTTTACAATAATCCTAGATTGAAACTCCTAAAATATTAACTCTATCCCAGATCTTGAGTTTGATTTCAATCTTACCCATTCAACTGGAACGCTCCATCTGGATTTCACACAGCTGCCTCAACATCAACATCAAGTTCAAATACTGTTCTTGTTATCTCCTTTATCTGAGTGAACAGACCCAGAAACCATGAGGTTAAACAAATGATCCTAACCTCTTCTTCTCACGTAGTCCATTCATTTATCAAATATATATTCAGCACTTTCAGTGTTTGATCAATCAGTTAAGATCTGAAGAAACAGTAATTAAGTCAAACAGACACAATTGCTCATCCCTTGGAGCTAATTGTCTTTTTTTCTTTTTAACCGCTTCTTACATTTCTCAGTTCTGACTTTTCAAGGCAGTATTTCCTGAAGTGTATCTCTTAGAACACAGGCATAGTGAATAGTGTTTAGCATTGCCAATGGTAAAAAAAAAAAAAATCCTTAACCAATAACAAGCCAAAAAAAAAAAATACCACACTACAATTTATATTCATAGGAGTTTGTAAAAATAACAATAATATAATTTCAATGTTATCATTACTGTAGGATTTCTCTAAGTTTTTGTTTTAAGTTTCTTTGAGTAATAATTGAAAAACCATTATATGTATATAGTTAAAGTGTACAATGTGCTGATTTGATAACAACCTAAAAAATTACGGAATGATTGCCAAATCAAGATAATTAAAATATCCATCATCTCACAAAGGTAACTTCTTTTGATTTTTGTGAATCTTTAAAATTTTTCAATATCTCTCCAATATACATATATTAACAATTATAGCTACCATGCTATACATTAGGCCCTCAGAGTTAATTCTTATGATTGAAAATTTATTAAATTGTATTAGCTATATAACCAGAGGTAGAATTTCTGACTCATATAGCTTAATTTTTTAACTTTTTAAAGGATAATCTATATTGTTTTCTATAATGACGGCAGCAATTTGTATCTATGCCAAGGTATAGAAGTATCTTCTTTTCTCCATAGCTTTACTAACATTTGTTATCTCTTTTCTTTTGTTGACAGCCATCCTAACTGGTATAAAATGAGTTTACTATCATACTAAAATCATGTTGGTGAAAATAGTGAAATAATAAATTTAAGTTGGTGAAGATAGACAGAATCAT
The DNA here is from genome assembly GCA_004024945.1 of Uropsilus gracilis. NCBI lineage: Eukaryota > Metazoa > Chordata > Mammalia > Eulipotyphla > Talpidae > Uropsilus > Uropsilus gracilis. Next base: position 10,556 of record PVHY01012260.1, on the reverse strand, counting down.
CATATTCATAAGATGTCAAATTTTGTAGTAGAGGGTTCTGGTTCTCACCACCAATGTAGACAGAGAAAAAAAATGACTGGGAAAAAATGCATGCAAGCTATGTAGCTCATGGATGGTGGGTACTCAGGGCATATAACTCTCAAAATTTAACAACTGAAAAAAACATAAATGGGGCCAATCCAACTGCAAAATGTACAAAATATATTACCATGTATTTCACCAAAGAATTAATACAAGTAGCAAATAAGCACATTAAACATTATTACATTAAAGAAATGGTAAATGAGAAAGAACAAAGTTTCCTTGTTCATAAGTACAGATGTTCTTATTTTTTGAATGTGAAAAATACACTAGATCAAATATAAATGCCATGAATATAAACCACAATGAGACACTTTTTACCTGAAAGAATGACTCATATCAAATCAAAAAGACCATAAACAGTGTTGATAAGCATGTAAAATAAAACGAACACTTATATGCTGTTGGTAGGAAAGTAAACTGGTCCAGTCCCTGTGGAAAACAATATGGAGGTTTCTCAAAACACTAAAAATAGATTTTCTGTAAATCTAGTAATTCTACTTGTAGTTATCTACCTGAAGAGTATGAAAACACTAATTCAAAAGTTACGTGCACTCTGTGAACATAACATTACAGCACTAGTTACAACAACCAAATATGAAAACACCTAAGTCCCAAAGAACAGATCAGTAGACAAAGAAAGGATACGCTCAGCTATTAAAAGATAAAATTTTGCCAATTGTGACAACATGAATGGAGATACAGATGATTATACTAAGACAAATATTGGATGATTGAACCTATATGTGGATTATTAGGAGGCAAGACAAAGAGGAAAAAAACTAAACAAAAAGAAATTGTAGAACTATTACTGTGAAGTGGTTCTACCAGAGAAATAAAGGATGGGAAGAGGTCCAGTGCACTATGATTGAGGATGAATGATTGATGAATGCAAGTGGTTTAATGACATACATCTGATATGATGTAAACCTCAGTAAAACATAAGGCAATTAAATATATATTTGTATAAATTCCATGATCACCAACTGAAACATGAGAAACTTGGAAACACAAAATGACCAAGTTAATGAAACCAGAACACAATAAATCAGAAGACATTTCCTTTTTCAGGGAAAAAAACACTATAAAGAAAAACATAAAAAAGTTATTGATTATTGAAACGCTATCACTTATCTCACACACACACAAATTGAACAAAATGTCTTGTCATACTTAGAGCAGAGAGAAAAAGCAATAAGTAAAGCAGCTTTGCACTATAGCAGGCTATCACCAAATATAAATCAGAGAGCAATTGGGAATAGGGACTTTAGAAAATAAAACTCTATTACCATTGAGAAAACTAAAGATTTAGACACGGAGACTCACTGGATTGACTTTGGCAAAACTCACATACTTTTGTCATGACAATAATGTTATTAAAATTGAAACTGAAATTGGAATTGAAATAGTACAGACACCAAGAAACCAGAAAAACATTACAGAAACTTAGAAACCAAACTTTCCCCTAGAGAAAGTAGAATTGAAAGTCACTGCTGTAATGAAACATGAAGAGATGATGTTTGGAAATCTGTCAAAGAATCTTCTTTTTATTTTTTTTTTAAAAAGTCTTAGAGCCTGTTTAGTAAATTAAAATATCAACTTTCTGGAGAAAGGTAGTCCCTGAACTATAACCATAACACATTTTTCATGACTATCAAGTGCTGGTTAATCTTAAGGCATAGAGAGGCAAAAATCTAAATTAAATGATTTAAATTTGACTAAATATAAAACAGTGCTATAGCACATCCAAGGACAGTGCCCGCTAGAGAATAGGTCACTGAGTTCTCATCCTTGCGCTCAATGGCAAAACCACTCAGACTCAGGGAACAGCAACAATAGGGTTTATTTAACAAAAATGGGACAGAGTTTCTAAGGCCTCAAATGGACAGTTCCCTCACAGCTGATCATGCCTACAGTGTTCCAAAGTCCCCAAGTTAAGACACTTATCCTGGATGGCACTGTCCTGACAACAAGGGCACGGAGTTTATGACATACTAGCAAGCTACAGCCCAGGATCCAACTAATGGTGACAGCAGGAGGTGTTCATGGGGGGAGCCACTGAGATAACACCACAGCAGCCGATAGCCACAGTCTGAGCGCTGTCTATAACATCAGATGTTGGACCAGATAGCAGCTGGGACAACACCACCAAAAGATAATGTTGGATGACCACATGTGGTGGAAAGTTCTCAGGCATGACCCAGATATAGAGCTCCAGTCACCTGTCAACAGGACTGGACAGCACTGGCCAGTAGTGCTGGTTATCATGTCACTAAGAGGCAGGGTCAGACATACCAGTGTAAGCAACTCTTGGTGAATTGTTGGACTACACCAACAACAAACAACTCTTTGGGATATCAGGTCAAGGCCTATGATGTTCCTTTCAGGTAATATCAGGACCAGAGATATTGTTCACTTCTCTTCTTTCTTCAGAGGTTGGTTGCTGATCCTTCTTTCTTCAGAGACCAGAAACAGGATTTCTCGGCTGACTCCTGCCCTCCCTTTTATCCCTTTTCAATGTCCCCCATCATACAATACCCACTAGTTCATTCTCAATCCCAAGTGATTGACTGGATCCCTTAGCACCAATCAATTCATTCTTATTTTTCAATTCAAAAAATGAACTAATGAGGTGGCCTTGGACATAATTGGTTCACTTAGCAGCCACCTGATTGGTCCATTCTATGATCCAGGCACCAAGTATAAAAGGGAAAATTTGATAACAGCACAGACCCAGCTTGCTCCGACCTCATGGCAGGCATATGGGTTGTTGGGCTCCAAGAAGTCAAACCAGAGCTGGTTTCAGTGGAGCCAGAGGCATTCTGGACCCAGTACCCCTTCAGTGGCCACAGCAGCACTGGGACACAGGTCACAGCAGTGACAGAGTAGGCTTTGCTAGGAGCCTGCCACGTTGGCCTGAGACTCCATGGGCTTCTCTACTACCTGGGACTTTAGGGAGCCCCAATGCTGGAACTGGTTCAGTGCTGCCCTATGTTCCTCTACAAACCAGGAGTCTGGTATTTGCTATCACTTCCTCTGCTGGAGCTGGTACAAGTTAACCTTGCACAGCAGCCCCACTGCATCCTGCATGTCCTGGGGCAGCAGGGCAGGGTAACAGTTGTCCCTGACAGACTGAGCCCCAGTTGAGTCACTGGTGCTCACCATACTCTGTCCCCCACTGCTGGTTGTATAGCCTGCAAGTAGTCAACTTCTGGGACCAGCCACCAGAGCTCCAAGAGATGGAAGGGGGCTCTAAAACTCAAACCCATTGCCAGGACCGGCCATTAAACTTGATCCAAGGAGATGGGCCTTTTTGTAGACATCCTGCAGCCTCCTTCTGTAAGGTGGCCTGGGTGCTGCCCAGAGCTAGCACATCTGGGCCTTCTGCAAACTCCAACTGCACCCCTGTCGGAGCCATGAAGGTACTGTCACTATGCTCTGTGGAGAGGTAGACCCTACTACAGGATGGGGTCAACCACACTTGCTACAGTGTTCAGAGCAGTGTGAACCTACTCTGTCACCAAACACTGGGGAAGCAGGACAGGAAAAAATTCTGCCTCTCAACCTCCAAAAGCTCTGCCCAGGTGACAGATACAAGGAAAGGAAGTTAAACATTCTGCAGAGCTCCAGCTTCAGATAAACTCTCAAATGATCTGGGAGCACTAGCTCACTTCCCACACTGAATTGTGAAAAAATAAAGCCACCATTTTCTCTTTGTTGGGTTTGTTGCATCCAGGGCTGGCCATGTAATCTGATGCAAAAAAAAAAAAAAAATCCTTTACCCACTTGACAAAATATAACCATTTTTTATGCCAAATGGTGTGTATAGTCTTATTCTCCCATTCTCTTTGGCCCACAATTATTCCCCTGAGATTAGTAAATTTTAGTAAATCTCAGGGAGTACCATGAGTTCAGGAACTTTATGATTTTGAGGGGATATTTGAGATCATCTTTCATATGTAACTCCAACCAAAGACATGAATGTAGAAACTAAGATTATTCAAAAATGAGAATAATTATCTCAGTGTGCAGTTTCTCTCACCAGCTGTGATTAAAATTTTGAATATTTTATATCTGGGACAATAGCTCCATCCCTTTCTCTGCCTTTCCCATGTTACTAGTACCCCATTACCTAGTAATCTCTTCTCATCAATGACTATGACACATTTTTTGCTCTATCCGCAAACTCTCCACATGGGATGTTTCAAATCCTTTCTATATTTTCTATGTGTTTGTGGTCAGGTTCTAATGCAATAGAAATTATGAGTCCAAATTTTTAGCAGGCAAATTTATGGAGGCAATTTGATTACCAACATTATGTCATCGGATAAAGGCGATGTTTTACATTCCCTAAGGAGAAGGTGTAATTTACAAGAAATGTTACTTAGAAGGCTATCTTCACAGTGGTTTTATAAATGTATCATGTTACTGGGTCATCTTACAAATGGTTTGAAGGATCAACTCATCACGGAATAATAGGAGTTGGTCAGATAGCAGTCTCAGACATCTCTATAAACACATTCAAAATCTCTGGTCACCTCTTGGGATATTATTATAATACATTTATTTCAACATAAAAATCACCTAAGAAATTATAGTAGCAAATCCAATCTGTAGCCTCATATTGTTAGGTCTCAGATAAATTTCCCAATTTTAATTAAAGTAAAATAAGTATTATTTAAAACTGACATTTCTCTGGGCAGCTTTTGAAATTAACCATAGTAACAAGAATATAATTTGTGTTCATTTGTGTATATATGTGTGTAAAACCATAGATGAACCAAGAGAAACTATTTTCTTGGCAATTGAACATAAAGAATTCATTCTGAAAAGAATATTGTAGAAATAACTCATTTCTGATAAGGATAGCATAAGTGAACTCTTCTGAATTGCTTTCTAAATTGTACACATAGAAAAATGAAGGGGACAGGCATGGGATTATTTTGCCATAAGTTAAATGCACAACCATCAGGAATATTGAGGATGGGGATAGAAATATTGTGCAAAGATACACAAACTAAAGATATACAAAAAGTAGTTTTAAGTAAAACAAATTGCTTCTTTATGAAACTGAATTCTACTCTTAAGAAAGAAACCTTTCCTAGATTTTCAGGAATTAATTTAAGGAAAAGTAGGAGCCCAAATTAAATTGCCAAAGCATTCCAATTCTATCTATGTTATCACAAGGGGTTCATATTTTTATGAATTAATGGTGTTTCTTGTGCATATGTAACACATCTTTTTCCACTCATTTGTCCTTGTGCATGTAGGTTACTATTTACAATAGTGTTGCAATAAATATAAGAATATTAGATAAATAGATGATAAATAGATAGATGATAGATGATAGATGATGATAGATAGATAGATAGATAGATAGATAGATAGATAGATAGATAGATAGATAGATAGATAGATAGATAGATAGATAGATAGATAGATCAATCCCTTAAAATTAGTGTCTTTGCAATGTTTAGATAGACACCTAGGAGTGGAACCTTCATCCTATTTTTCATAGTGCCTGGAACAGTTAATTCCTTCCAACAGTGTAAAAGGGTTCCTTTTCCTCCATATCCTCACCAACACTTGTGTCTGATCTTTTGCTCTGTGTCATTCTCACAAGTGTAAGTTAGTCACTCATTGTGGATTCAATTTGCATTTCCCTCATAAGTGATAGTAAACATTTTTATGTGCCTGTTTTATATATATATATATATATATATATATATATATATATATATATATATATATAGCTTCTTTGGAGATATGGAAACAAAAGAGGAATGCTGAGTTTGATATTAGTGAAGGGTATGTTGGAAAGATGATTATGACTCCATATTTTCCTTGAACGTTACAACAAAATGCATTTCTCATCATAAGAAAAGAAGTTGCTCACCAGTGGCTAAAGTTGGGAAATGTTTTGTCAATGTGGAACATATAAAAATGTTAGCTCATCACACATCAAGCAATATGACTAGAGCAGCAAACATTACTTAATCCATTTAATACAAGAAAATAATGTTACTATGAAAACAGACTGAGGAGACCCACTTTTCACGTTTTTCAGTTATTAGTAAGATATTGTATATTCTATCATCTTTAACTGGCAGTTGTTTACGCTTTTCAGAAAATAAAGGTGTTTCTTAGTGTATTAGATGTAAAAAAAAATGAAGCTGGCAAATATTTGGTAACAACATGAAAATGCTGCAAATATGTGGGAAGTTAAGACAGATAGGGCAAGGGCTGTAGGAGAAGAATCAGAATTTGCAGGGTCACATGAAGTTATGCTTAACCAGAGCTATGGGAGCCAGAAAAATGGTCCAGCAAGAACAAAGATTAGATGAATATAGAGGGAACTGATGTATTTTTAATGTTCACTCTGTCTGCAGTATAGAGAAATAGCTTCAAGTGGACTGAGAATGAAAGCCTCATACACTGGACAGAAATCAGGTATGGGGCTCAACACCAGACACACAACAGCCCCAACATGGGAGGTGACAGTGAGCAGTGAAGTAGATACACATATCTCTGCTTTCAACAGTTCCCCTATAGCACTTTTGTCTCGCCTCCCTCTCCTTTCTGGATGCTTCAATCTGTGGTCAGCTTTCAAGGGTCATTTTAAAGTTTGTCTTTGTCTGATCCTTTGTTTGGTTGCTCTATTCCATTACCTACCAATCCTAATCCAGTTTATTCTGCCTTGCCTGTTCCTTCCTGTGAAAGCCACAATAAATGTTCTAGTTTTTGCAAATTTCTATCTAAACCCTGTTTTGAGACCCAGCCTAGAGACTGGCAAGTTCTCCTTAGAGCAGATGATTTGGTCCACATTTGCAATCCCCTCCTTGTCAGGTACTCACACTGCAGACCACTGACACACCATGCTAGCCCCCACACAAGGTAATACCAGGCAACCAGGCCCAGAACCAATTGAAATGATGTTTTTTTTTATTAATGGCATACCATTATTTTACAATCTCATTTGTTTTTTCACAAATGCAGTTTCTCCCCTCAGATGTGGTCACTATAGTTTTCCTACCATCAAAGCACCCACAAATCCTCCACCAAATCCTCTGTGCTTTCCTTCCTCCCTGCTTTCTCCCCTTTCTCCTCACCACCCCCCACCCCTTCCCCCTCTCTTCTTGAATACTTCCCAGCTTTCAAGGATCAGTTTTCAAGATTTGACCCATGGGTGCTGTGGTGGTGGCAGAACAACAGGGACTATGCTTGAGGAGAGAAGTCAAATACTGTATAAAAATTAACAATGATATAAGAAAATAAGTAAATGATTTCATGTTTGAAAATGAAGTTTGCCTTTGTTTCATTTTTTTTGTAGTTCACTACCAGCCTGCCCTAACTCTGTTTATATTGCCTGACCTGCTCCTTTCCAAGAAAATCACCATAAAGGCTTTTGCCCTCAAGTCCTCTGGTCAGGACCAGCCTCCAGGCTTCCCCTGCGTGGCTCCATATAACAGTGCTGTGTTCTCCCCAGGGATCCATAGTAGCAAAATCTGGAAAATTCCTTCCAGTTTTTCTCTCTCCATCTGCATCTGGCCTCTCCAGATCACATTCTAGGGGGTAAGGTTAAGACAGTATAAGTCTGTTAAAACCTAAAAGGCAACCCTGTGATTAGTGATCAGCTAATCAAATTAGACAGGAGGAAAGTGACAAGAGAATACTGCATGTTGCTCAAACATTTCGTCCCTCAGAGCTCATCTTACTGAAAACTTGTAAGAAGCAGAGAAAAGAAAAAAAGTTTTTAGCATGTCCTTTCATATTAAATTTGCTGATATTTATTTTTTATTATTTCTCCTGTCCATCATCTACCAGAGATGCTACAGAATGAACAATTACATATTCAAAATAACAAGCAGAAAAAGAAGGGATAGGAATAAAAAAACCTGTTTAATCTTAAAATTAGATAAGTAATATTTGAATAATTATGCTTTTCCTAGAATAATAGCACAGTTCCTGTCCATAACAGGCTTTAGATAAATGTTTTCTGAGTGACTAAAAGAATTGACATCATGCATAATTGCAAAAACACTTTAAATTAATATTAATTATAAGTTGGAAAGCTCATAGAGAGTATATAACTCAAAAATATGTTATATTCAAGAAAATAAGACATTTCCCTTTGACATGTGTTCATCTGTTAAGAATCCTAGAATTCTAGAGTTGTGTTCACAGTTTAATCTGTCTTTCTAGATCTACATATTCATATATTTGAATAATTTTACACATACTCAGTTTGGGATAATTTATTCTGCCTGATCATATTGCAACATCTGAGGCATTTGAAGAATATAAACCCAATAGAAGTATATGGAGGATAAAACCCATATTTCCAAATCTGTCTGCAACTTGAAAAAATTTTGGTTTGTTCTAAAGAGTTACTATTGTTCATTGGGCATTAAGATACTATGACATAACACACTCTTAATGGAGAAAGACAGTGGGTCTAAATAAGAATGTCATTCTTTAGGATAAAATTCATTCTTGTCTGCAACAATCATCTTTAAGGTGCAAGGCAAGAGAGATAATATCTAATATGTTAAACTAAGTTTTCTTTACAGAAAAGCATATAAAGCATAAAAAGTGGTTTCTCACACTTTGAAAGAATTCAAATAGCACAATTAGCCAAAAAATTTTATAGGTTTGATATCAATTAATTCCTAGAGTGATTGTGCAGGCAACACTAGTGAGTATAACCACTGCTGATCGTAAAGTCTTGTTCAAACTTCATCTTGTAAATTAAGTTAAGCAGTCCTGTTAGCTGATATTGTAGGTGTTTGCCTCTGGTTAGCTGATTTAAATCAAATACGTTAACAAATGCCACATGGTACCTATTCTTCTCAAGTTCATTTGCATGCTTTGTCCTTGCCAAGATCTACTACCATCCCAGGAAACTAGGTCCTTGGTCACAAGCTACATTGGCTAATGAGAGTAGATAGCAACTCTCCCAACCAATTAAAATGGCTCGAGGATTTCTCCCTACAGATAACAATAGCATCATCTAACAAATAAAACAACTCCACCCCAGCACACATTCTTGCCATCTCTCCCCAATGGCCCCTAGGGAACAAAAGGCAAATCTAATCACCCAAATACAGTATGATTTAACTTAAATATGAAGATAAAGAAACAAAACCCAACTCTTAATTAGCAAAATATTGATTACGAGAAAAGAAGGCAGAAGGGAGGAAGGGCACAAACAGGTCAAAGATTAATTATATGGTGAAGATGGCAAGTGGAGTTTTGGTGGCAATCATAATGAATTGTAATGTTGTAAACCTAAAACCTATCTTCAATAAAAAACTAAAATGTTGTCTATGCTGTGTGTTCAAGAGTAAACAGAACTCAAGACATTCACTAGAAATTTAGTATTTGTCAATATTTGTGATGTTACCTGTATACAAGCAACAGTATTAAAATCTTGCCTGGGAGGTTCATCTCTGCATGCATTCTTTCAAGGCACAGTTTTTAACATGCAACAATGCCAGAAAAGACTCCCTTTTAGAAGCACCCTGCCTGTACTTTGTTCAGCCTTTTTTCTCAGCTCTCTCCCATTTATACCCTGGGTATTCATCAATCACTCCCCCAGGCACACCAATTCTTTCTCACTATGTTGCTATAATTCCTTTCACTCAACTTTTCTGCCATTCTACTTTCTTCACCTGGCTAGTTTTCACTTATTCCTCAGATCTCATATGAAATGTCCCCTCTTTGGAAAGTATCTTTAAGCAACTCTCTTGTTTCTGTCTTGGACAAGTCCCCTTCTAGTTGCTTTACTTGGACATAGATTTATCCTATCACTTGTCAAATATTATGTACCTGAATCTATTTCTAAGTATAATTTTGGCTTCTGGGGGACTTAGACTATAGCTTATTTCCCATAGTAGTACATGGTAACCTTTTCATAATATTTAAATACTTCTTTAAGAAAAACTTAAAAATAAATCACAAGTTTGTTCTCATAGTCTATTAATACAAAATAAAAGACAGATATTGTAACAACATAAAATTTTAACCACTGAGTAAAACTGGGCCTATTTTCAAATGACTTTTTATTCCCTACATGAAGAAATAGCATAAAAGACACTATATTGATGTTAACATAGTCAATCACTGCCAGTCAAGCTTACTGAGACCCAGCAGGTATCAAGGTCATCTGTCAATAATTATCAACATCAAAAATCTCTTCAATCGCTAATGATCTAAATGGTTCCTTTCTTGTCTCTAAAAGTCACATCAGATATGCAACTATGCCACACAAGCTGGCATATGCCAGTAGATAAAATATCCAAGTCAATTTTCAGGTGATATTTTTGGTTTCCTTATTAAATATACATGGGGACGATCTGTAGTAGCAGTTTTCAGAACTTTCCAATAAAATTCAAAGAAAAATGCTCATATTTCTGATTACTTGACCAATTAAAAATGTGGGTATACAACAAAAGTTTAGGTTATGAACAAAAATG
>PVHY01012259.1:0-45126 GCA_004024945.1 Uropsilus gracilis | reverse complement strand
AAAATCTCAAATAAATCGCAGCAGATTCATCACCCCTTGAGTGTGTGCGTCTGTTCGCCGTTCGCCGGCTCCTGTGTCTTTCCTGCCCAGCTGAACTCTGATCATCTGGCCTGTGCCCTCGCCCGGCCGGTCCGCAGCAATCAAGTATAATGCTGGTTATGTTACCTTTCCAGAAAATTAATCCCTACTCAATCACCATATCATCCTGTCCTCCCTCTCTCCCCCCCCCCAAAAAAAAAGTAATTCCTGAGGATCTAGAACTGAGAACAGGGGTAGCACAGGACAGTCTACATAATGTCTTTGGTTCATATCAACCCCTATCTTGACATTAACAGTCAAACTTCTTTGATTATCTGTGTTCAGTAAGCCTGTCAAAGTCTGCAAGAGAGCTAATTTCTTTATATATCCTTTAGTAATTTTAGAGATGTTGAAAACTGATCACATATATCCTTTTTCTTATATTTTTTTGGTTTTCCATTTCTCCTCTTCACTCCTCCTCCCCCCACCCCCATACACTCCCATTTCCAAGGTAACACATGTAAGCAAACCATGGACCTTTCCACAGTTTGTCTGTGCTCTAATAATGCCATATGCTAGCCAGAGGGATTTGTACATGCTGATTAAACTTAAGTTTTCTAAACTCATTAATCATGCAGGCTTTGTTAACTGTTCTGTAACAGAGAGCAAGGCATATCTCCATGCCTTTTCCTCCCTGCTAGCTTGATCTCACCAAAGTCACCCTGTACTCCCTTCTCTCAGGGTTTTCCTCAATTCAGAGCATAATAAACTATGACTTTACCATTTGTGTTTCCATCTCTCCCTCCCTCTTTCTTCTCTTCCATCACATTCTTCCTGGTGATGTTTATTGCTTTATTTTTGCTTTCTTCAAATGCAAAACAAGTAGAAGAGTGGACATTTGAATGGAAATTTGAGAGGAATGACAGGCACGGTTCTTGTCCTTCTTGACCAAGAGGAGAGAAGTGCTTCACCAGATGGGTACTGACTGACTCCTCCCTTTCTAATTGCTTTGCTGGTGCTTTCCTGTCTGCTACACATTCCAGAAGACATGTCAGAAAAGCACTATTAGCTTTTCTAGCTATCATTGCCCTATTGTCACCATAGCGACAGATGTTATGTGAAATCAACTGCTTTATTGTGAAAACAATGTAGGGTGAAAGCGGCCTTGGGGAAGTCGCAAAGAACATGAGATTGAATTCTGCTATGCTCCCCTGTGGGGTTTCATTTCTTTATTGGCTTTTCTTTTAAAATATGCTTCATTGCAAGACAATAAAATAAAATAGTCAAAAGTTCTCCTTTTGGAATACTTCAGTGGTTATTTGATTTAATAGTATGAGAACAGGTCTTGGTGGGAGCCTTGGAAGCAAAACCACAGATGTACAAAGCAGAGAACTTCAAAGCAGCAAAAGAACCCCTGAGAGTGAGTGTGTTGTGTGCTGAACATTGGCTGTGGCAGTTGTATTTTCCTGAACATAAAATTCTGTATGGACTAAAATCACATACTTTTGGGATATGCTACCTTCCTGTTAACTACTTATAGCCCTGATTTATTGTAAGTGATACCATTCAAATTCCAAATGGTAAAGCAAACTACATAATTGCACAATCAACCTTTTAATCACAAAGCAAACATGTAGATATCAAGGATGAAATAAGAAAATGGGGTGAAAAGAAAGGAGTGAGAAATTCTCATTATTGCAAGTTTAGGCCAAAAGTGCATTGAGGAGACATGTTACCTAGAGAAAAGCACTCTATAAATGACTGGGATGTGGCATTCATCAGTAAGATTAAAGAAACTTTGAACTAGATTTAATTATAAAGACATATTTTAAAATTATCTGATGTTTTGCAAGAAATTAACCCATAAGTTAGGCATAAGACAGAAAAAGTTTACACCATCTGAAAACCCCAGGAATCAGAGTGATGTAATGTTACGAACAGTAGAAACAAGTCTGTTTTCAGTTTCTATTCATGTTGTGACAATCACAAATGAGAATGAAGGTATAAAGCAAAGAAAAATTTACGAACTTCTTTAAAAATATATGGATACCATGTCATCATAAATGATAATGCATTTTGTCATGTAGACAAAATTTTAAATTAGGAAATAAGGAAAATTTGAAAATCAAAGAATCTAATGGATTTTAAGGGAAGTAAACACCTGTTATTCTAAATCTAGATTAAAATTCCTGAAAATATAATAATAAGGCATTGGTGTCAGAAACCTAGGTGTGATACCCAGTGGGAGCTGGCAACAATTGTAGTGAGCTTGCTGAAATAGGTTTTTTTCATTTTATTTATATTTTAATTGATTGCACATATATATTAGATCATTGTCTACCCAAAGGTTCTCCTACCACACTATCACCCACCATCCATCTTTATCTCTTGTTCCCACCCCTCCCCCGATTTTACTCTCCTTCTCCTCTCTTGCTCTATGCTTCAGTTCTCTTGGCAGTTTTAATTTTTCTTGTCCATTTGTTTGTTTTCCCTGTGTCACTCATATCAGTGAGACCATCCCTTATTTCTCTTTTTCTTTTGGGCTTTTTTTTTTTTTCGCTAACATTATTCCTTCTAGCTCTATCCATGTTGCTGCGAATGACATGTTTGTCTTCTTTGATTGATGAAAAATACTCCATCATGTAAATATAACACATCTTTTTTTTTCTGAAATAGTTTAATCAACTATAGGAGTTAAAAGATAATTCATTCTGATTCTAGGGTGAGACACCCTGTACATGAATTTAAGCCAGGGTGAAAGCTGGGCCCAGGAGAGCCTCAGAAAGAGTTTGGACTCAGTCTCTGAAAAGCAATGAGCTTCTAAAAAGAACTGCTCCAGCCTCAAAGAGTGCAGAGAGTACAGTGTTGAGCATCTGAAGTGTGCATTCCAGCTTCCCAGAGACTGCTCCAGCCTTTGAGGAAACTGTTCCAGCCAGTGTGAGAAGAGAAGGACTCCGTTCCTGGAAAAGGAAGGACCAACAGCCATATCCAGCAACCCACTGCCAAGAAAGCTGAAAACTTTACAGAGACTGGGTCTCCGCTCTTGTCTCTGACTGCCTGATGGCAGCACCAAACGTCCTGGGCCTAGTGTTTCTAATTGCTGTTTGGTGGTGGTTCTCTCTTGGTGACCACTCCCGAGTGTCGCTGCTGACCAGTGCTCCTGGTGACAGGTGATGAGCACTCTGCTTGTCTGGTGGACACTAACTGGGTGAAGCAGCTGGCCCCTTGTGACTACTAATGTAGCTCTTTGTTTTTCCTTCTAAGTAAACCTCATGGTTGCTAGAACTTGAGGTATCTTACTTGTGCATGCAGGTAGAAAAACCCACAGACAGTGTCCTGTTTCGGGCACTGTCCCCTGATTCAGCTATATCCCTTGGTATTTGTCTTTGTCTCCCTGCTTAGTTTTGGGATGCTCTATTGGCACCAAGTCTCAGGTTCACTCCCTAACTCTGCTTCTTATTGGTTATGTGATTTTGGTAAGTTTCTAGTCTCTGAATTTCAGGTACCCTATCTGAAATTCCATCTCACAGTGTTTGTGTGGATTCAATAAGAAAATGCACAGAAATAACTAATTTCAAATTTTGTAACAGAACCACCATTGTCATTATTATTGACATTCAGACATACAATCTACCAGTTTTTACAACTTTTTTCAAACCTTAGGAATTTATAACTAATAGTATGCTGTTAAAGCTAACTTTGTTACTATTTGTTTTGAACCTGTCTAAAAGAGCCATCCATCCATCCATCCGTCTTTATTCTTATATGAATGCAAAGTGCCTGAAATCTACATATTTCATCATCTGGTATATCTGACCAAGGTTACAAATTGTCATTGAAAACAGTTAAATTAAACTTGAAAATAGATTTCCTAGACAGTCTGCAATAATTTCAGATATCTGAGGGAAAAGTCTAAAATAGTGAGAAGAAAAGATTCAAAATAAGTCCATGTGCTTAAAATATTGATTTCATAAAAATGATCACCTTACATTTGCAGTATCATATTAAAAGAATATAAATGTCAATTTATTTGGAAACCAGAGGTTGCCTGGGATTTAGATCACAAGTTAATGTCATGTTCTGTCAGCAATCTGAGACATAAGAAGAAGAATTGGGAAACAATGAAGACTTATGCAATTATATTGTATTTGTTTAATTTAGTGAAGTTGACAGATAACTGTTTACCTCTATTGGTTTCTGAGAAATGAAAAGAACACAGGGAACTTGTAGAAAAATTAGATTAGTTTTGGTTAAGAGCTTTTCAAAAGGGCAGGGTACTTCTCTTCAGAAGGCACTCCTATTCTGTATCTTACTATCTTAGACTATAACTTGCAGTATCTGAAATAATATGATTTGGAAACAATGGATTTGGAAACAATGGATCTCAGACTTTTTTGACATTAGAGTCTTCTTAAGAGATCCCTGATGTCCTCAGGATGAACACCTCCACTTACAAAAAAGTTAAACAAAACAAAACAAAAACATTGTTGACTTTTCCAGTTGATTATCACACTAGATCCTTAAAATGCTGAAGAGCAGGCATTCAGGAAGGACCTGGAAATTACAACTTTCTCCAATTCATGTTCCCAAGATGCTTCCTTGTCTCTCAGATCACTGTCCACTGGAACACAATTCCTGCTTGTGCTGACCCAGAGTGCTTTCATTCCTGGCCATGTGCTCTCAACCACAGCCCTCTTCTCCATCATTCCAGTCTAAAGGTACATTGGACCCCCATTTTCCATCCTTCCCACCCAATTTCTCTAGTACCCAAGAAAGTCATACCATATAAGGAAATCATGAAATTCAGTAATCATTCCATTGTTTATGGTTAATGTTAAGTCTGACCTAAGAGAAAGCATACTCAGTAATATGTCCTGGGACAAGTAGTTTCAACCTTCACCTTTCTCACAGAGGTAAAAATCTATATCACTAATCATAGGGAAATTATATCCCCAGGATGTAGACTCAGTAAGCATAATCCCATTTAGACACAGCCTTAAGGAGCTGGCCCAATAGCTCTTGTGGCCGTCCCACATCCTGCTTCAGTCTGGTACTGTAGTAGTAACACCCAGGAGACTACAAACTGTTAACTTTAGACTTTTTCTGAGCAGCCAAGCACCTGCCATACCAAATAACCACTCAAACATGGGGCTTGTCTTGGAAAGTGGAAAAGTTAGGAGTGCCAGGTAGATTGCTTTGAACACTAAACAGGAAAAAGGACTCCCTCAAGAAAACCAGAGAAACTTGGGGAAATCACCCTATTGTTCTCTTCCCCTTTTGTAGTTAAAGTGCTTTTCAGGGGATGTCCCCTAAGAGTAGTTGCAATTAAAATTGCTGGGAAGTAGGAATTAAAAAGTCAATGTATGTTTACTCACTGACGTAAGCTTTCACTGAATTAAAGCTATGCTCCTGTGCCCTAAAACCATATTTATAGTAAGCAAGAAGACTCAATCCTTCAAACTCTCTTTGTCATATAGTCTTCTTTGGGCTCCATTTTTCTTACCACACTTGTCTACACACTTTTTGACTTGAAAATATCCCAACTAGAAAAAAATCTTAATCTCTCAGAAAACCCTTTGGTCAAAGAAGATACTCTTAAAATAATTTCTAAGAAATCCTTTATTAACAACACCCACAACCTGTGCCAAAGTGATCTGGCCCATTAGGAGAATTTTCTGATAAACATCCCCAACATCTGGAGATCTGAGCATTGAGGTTAATGACTTTCATAACCTTTTTGTTGTCATTCACATTAATGGTTCTGAAAACCTGGAACATGTTTAAGAACTAGAAGGGCCAAGTACTTTTAGTGGAAATTCAGTAAACACACAAAGGAAAAATAACATGAAATTCCTGGAATAGCATAACAGGGGTATTTTTTTCCCCAAACACAGGTCTCATACCAGGTTAGCTATCTGATACTATGAGGGTACTGCTCCCTGAAATCTTCTTCTTCAGCTTTCAGTGCTCATCCTCTACCCTTTCTGCCTGTTTTTTTACCTCCCCGGGGAATCTCAGACACTTGGGCAAATCTTGCCTTAATCGCTATTAGAGGCTTACATTTTTTTTTTATGCTCAAGCTTAAGCATATGAATAAGTCTATGCTAGTAAATATATTTCCCTCCCAAATTAAGATCACTTCAGAACTAAATGGGAAGCTGTGAGATGCACAAGATTAATTGACATTACTTTCATTCTATTAGAAATTCTTTGGTAGTAAGAAGAAAACACAGTTAATTTGTTTCTGGAAATAGTGAATTCTCTTCTCTGATCTGTATCTCCCCCTCTTCTTAGTTATTTGAGCCTTAAATAGATTTCTCGTAATCTACTCTTTGGATTTAGTGACATCTCTCATTAAATATTAAAACAAATATTCATAATGCACTAAAAGTTTGTAAGACTAGTCACAGTAACAGCAATGTTATGGGGCTAGTTCTCACAATTAATTGAAGAATTAAAGAAGAATCAGTTTTAAAGAATTTATATTTTTGATGCCTTGAGAACAGAATTTTCAGATGGATAAAATAAAATAAATTGTTATGTGTTGAGTATTTCAAAACATGTATTTGCTAAAGTCTTTTTAAATTACTCTAACTTCAAGAAATAAGACTGAACTTTCATGACAAATATATATTATGGTTGTATGAGGGAAGCAATAGTGTTGAAAATTAGGTGCTGGGTTATTTACTTATGTAAGGCCATACTAGTTAAGTACTTGCAATGGATACTGTATTTTTCATGCAAAATTAGTATTATCATTCTTTATTATATAAGCATTTGTGGTTTTATTTGGCCATTTATGTTTCATAAGGCATTCAGACATACCTTTTCTGGGAAGAAAGGAAGAAAAGGGAGGGGGTGTAGTAAGACAATTGTGTTCTACTTGCAAATAGTTAATTGTGCTATCTTTACAAAAAGTAGAATTAGATAGATATCCAAGAACATTTGTTATGTTAGTTAGGAAATCATTTGAATATTGTCAATGCTACTCAGACAAATCTTAAGTTTGATAAACTATACTTAGTACATACACAGTGAAATAATTCTCTTTGCTCAAAACGTTATAATTTTCATTAATTCTTTGCTGCACATGAATCACTTTCCTTGGGAATAATTAGGGGAAAAGGGGACCTAAGGAATGAAAGTGAATATTCTTACATTCTTATGAAGCAAAACTGTTACAAACTTTCTAGAGAGCAACTGAACAAACGTCTTTAAAATGAGAACAGTTTTAACCCCTAAACTTCATTTATACTGTTATAATTGAGAAAAAATGCAAATGTTTAGTTAAAAGATAAACAATATAACTTTCTTTTTCTTAAAAGGAAAACTACTGAAAGCAACTTTATTTTCTACAATGGAGGATCTATTGAGTAAAATGTAGCTGACACAATAGAATAATACAGTCATTAAGAAGTCCAAATGCAATATACTTTGTGTTAAAGTTGGCTCTTAAAATCCTTAAAAGTGGTCTAAAGGTCATTTGTGAAGGTAAGCATTTAGAGGAAATTCAATACTGAATGTTCAGATAAGATTGCTGGGTTAAATACAAAACTGGTTGAGGCAAAAAAAAAAAAAAAAAAAAACCCAGAATCTTAGTAATTATCAGTTAACACTCTCAAATGGTCCAACACCCAAAAGAAATTATTTGTATCTTAACACAAATCTACACCTAATCCTTTGACTCCACAGAATTATAAAGTAGCCTGTAAAGACAATGAAAAAACAAAGTCTCAAGCCTAGCAATGCCCTGGAAAAATACTTAGCTCTCTCTTTTACCTATTTCTAAGTTTTTAAATAATATTTCTAGTACTTCTAGTACTGATGTATGAATTACGTATGTTAATACATATAAAACACATAGAAAGATGCTTGGCATGGAGTAACCATTAGCGGTCATCATCATCAGAGCTATACTTCTGGAATGTTATTAGTTTAAACAATTTATGAATTATAGGAAAAAGCTGCTTCTATAATCATAGTTTTGTAGTGAAACCATCTGAGATAGATTGGAGTTGAGAAGGAGATGATTTTTCTAAGATAAGATATTGAGACATTTTTTAAGAGGTTTTATTTCACTCTATTTGTCTCCAGAACATCTTGGATTTAAGAAATTGAGTCAATTATATCTAGCAACAAAATTTTAAAGGTCTTAAACATTTGGACCAAAAATGAAACAAATACGGAATAGGAAGCAGGCAAGAGGAGAGCCTTCTAGAATGCATATTATCAGCAGTAAAGCAAAATGAATCAGAAAGCAGCTCAATGGGAAGTGATGAAAAAGTTCTCCCAGAGTTAGAAATGATAAATGGAAATTAATTTTATAAAGCCCATAATTACTTTAGAATTTATAAAATGTTGCTTTCAGTTGCTTTATTTACCACAATTTCACTTGAGTCCTCAACCCCCCACCTCTTTCCATCATCTTATGTCCTCAGTCACGAATTGCCCCTCCACAGCTATTTATTTTATGAACCCTTATGGCCTCACAAGTCTCATCTGCACTTCAGGGTCTAAGCAATAAAACATCATCTATTTCCCAATTTCTATTATAAACATTAAGTTGCAAGACACAATCTTCATGAAGGATTGGTTCAAAACAGGGAACATATTTACTCCCCATTGCTCTTAATTTAGCAAAATAAGCTAAAAAAAAACTTAATCAGAGTTTTGGACTGCTTCTCTTTTAAACAACATTTTGTATATAATTCCAGAGGGGTTACTGAGTCACTAAATCCTTCTATGCATCAATTGCACCTATTTTAAGAACTATTGTTTTCATCTTGTTTGTATGTTTAACTTTTTGTCTAACTTCAAACACACCCTAGTGTGTTTGTTTTCTTTGTTTGGCAAGAACACTGCAATTAAACTTGGTGTACACATCACCCAACCCCAGAACCATTTGTACCAGGCCAATTCTCTGCCGCTTCCATCCTAATGTGTTCTTCAGCTACATAATTAGATAATTACACCACTGAGATACAGTATCAGCTTGCAGAATACTTTCACCAAATCATCTTTGGTGTAGTTATAATGTTGAAATGCCTTTATGAAGATTCAAAGTGACCTCTAGAAAAATCTGCTTTTATAACTTCCATAAATTCATGGGGAATTCCTAAATTCCATACGACTCCACCCACCTCTCTGAAGTCAGTGGACAATCTGCCCTTCTTATAAACTATTTCTTTGTGATTATTTAAGAATATTATGAATACCTAACTGACCAATTTTTTCTGGGTAGCTTAAAAAACTTTCACAATTATAAATTCCATTTTTTCCCAGTATTTTCAAACTTGTTTCCAGCTTAAAGTTTGTTTTTTGGTGTGATTATCATGTATTCTGACATTTTACTGAAGTTGAAAATTAATTCCTAGAATTTTTCTTTCCAGCCTTTTGAGTTGTCTGTGTAAGATAGTGATAAGATAGTAGGTGATAGTATCCAAAAAATAATAACATTGAGACTTCTTTTTAATATCTTTATGTTTATCTAGTTTCATATCTTATAGCATTGATCAGAAATTCTAGAATACTGTTAAATAATAATTCCATAAAAGATCACCTAATGTATTTCTGATATTAAAGGGATTATTTTTTAGTTTTAACATGAACTAGGCTCTAGGTTGTTGATTTAAAATTGATATACTTTGACACATCAAGAAATGTGACAAAAAGAGGTTATCTTACTTAAATTAAAAAATGAGGATTCTCCCCAATACTTAAATGACGAACTTTGAGATGAACATATTCTTCTCTTAATTTATTCATTAACATTGTATTTTTCAGTAAGTTTCCTAATAATAGATTTAACTACTTTCGCATTTCTAGAATGAACCCATTGCACGTGTAATGTTATTATTTTACATACTACTAAATTCTATTTCATTATTTATTTATAATTTTTCAGATGTATACCAATAAGTGAAATTCATTTATGGTATTTTCCTTGTATCTATTTGATACTAGAGTTGTATTTATGTCACAAAATGAAGTGAGAAATATTTACTTTTTCTCTATTCAAAATTGATTTCTTTAGCATGGGAATTAATTGATCATTGAAAGTAAAAAGTACTCCACCTATAAATGATTCATTTGGAGTCTTTGAAATACTATGGGTAACTTTCTTAATTTATTCCAGATCCAAAGTTTATGCAACTTTTTAAACAATTTAGTAAGTGATTTTACTTTCAAAGTAAAGTAAAAGTGTTATTGTCACTTGTGAAAATATAGAGACCTAATTCATGTACTTAAAATGAGTTAACTTTATGCATATAATTTATGAAAAAAGTAAATGGGAGAACATAGAAAAAATCAGAAATCTACTAGATCTACTAATACCTAAATAATGCTGTGCCTCTACGTTTAAATGTGTTGTGATGTAGCTAGCAGATATTTCTTTTTTTTCTATTATTTTAAAAATAAAGAGGTGTGAAAACTACTGTTAAAGGAAGTTATAATAAATTTTATTATGAAAAGTGAATGATGTTTTGAAAGAATAGAAACTGGATATATGGGTGACTCAATAACAAACGGTAATTTGTTAAGTACTGTAGCATGGAAGAACTGCTAAATTTGAAGCCAAGTTCTAGTGTTAATCCTTTTGGATCTATGTTAAAGGAAGTATACGACACGTAATTAGTGGCTGAAAATCCTATTCATTTATTCACATCTTATTGATGTCTAATGAAAAATCTGTTATCAAAATATTGGAAACTTTATCAAAGGAAATGAAAAAATGAATTGTTTTCTTGGTAAACACACTGAGTATTTCAGAGAAGAGAAACAATAAAATGTGTGCTTTCCATTGTCAAATCTTGAAAAAAAGAATTGATAACCAGACTGGATGGAAAGAATTGAGTCAAAGAAATTGTATTAACTGCATGCCTGTATGCCTGGATTGTTCATACCCAGTTCCTATTCAATCTAATAAAACCCACACTTCCCAGTCATTAAAGAGTCAGTGGAGAAATTAAGAAAATATTTGGAAGACCTGTGACATTTCTGAGGACTAGTCAGTATGATCTTTAGTGTTCTCCAGTCTCCCAGGAACTCCTGCTGCCAATCCAACCTCAGCAATTTAATTAGTATAGAAATCATGTATATAGCATACATAAAAATATTAATGTTGCCAAAGCTTATGATATCACTGTTGGTACCAAAAGTTTTGCCTTCCTAATATTTTATAATTAATTTAAATAGCAAACAAAATTAGCAGTGTACTGAAGGATCTTTTTATACCTTAGTGCAGACTTGTCTACACCTAGGAATATGATGAGTTGAGACCAAACGTATTGGTTCACAGATATGGATAAGCAAGACACACCAGAGATGTATAGCTAAAAGTAGCAGGAAAGAGAGTTTTTGAGTAAAGGAAAATGAGAGGGGTTGGGTAAAAAGGTAACAACCAAGCAGTAGAAATGGGAAAAATTGTAGCAAGATGGTGTTTAAAACACAGTACACATCTTCAACTTGCTACAGAATACAGATCTGTAATCCCTAAATTTGAAACACCACTTATAAAATACCTGAGTCTTCACAGTCCATTTACTTGAGACTAGATAATCAATAACTACATTTTACTATATAATCTACTCCAAACTTTTTGTCCATGCCATATTACTCTAGACTAATGGTGACAGTAACTAAAAAACATTATTCATTCTATAGAGGACAGATTATGTTAAGTATCATTCTAGTGTCACAGGGTATCACAGAAATAGTTCTCTGCAGGACAGATTTGGAGAATCTCTGGTATTCCAGAGAGCTGGTATCTCACAGCCCTCTGTTTACTTTAAGTCATGCAAATTACTCATGCACTCCATCACTTTGGCATTTAGGGAACCCATTTTTTTCAGGGGTACACTAGAAAATGTCCAGTTTCCATTTCCTCATCACCTGGCCAGGTTTTTCAAAAGAAGAATATGCCATTTTATCTAAGACCAGTTCTTCTACATGTCCTCTATATTCTCCATCTCAACTAGACTCTCAGTTGAGGAGACTCGCATTCCTTCTCCCTTCTATTTCTTCAACCTCTACCTCTCTATTTGCCTTTCTTCACTAAAAACAAAACCTAAAAGCAGTAAATCCCCACCCCATCTAATTCCTTCTTTCCCTCCTTTCATCATCAAATTTCAGAATCACGGCCAGTCTCACCATGACTGTGGTCTCATCTCCTGGAGGATCCTCTACCAGTTCTACTGTGGCTGCCACCTCACCATTGCACAGAGGATATTCACTCAAACTCAATGTTCACTCAATGTTGCTCAATCCAGAGGACAATTTAAGACTTGTCCTTTTGACTGTAATTACATCTCTCCATCCCACCCTACAAGATCTACCCCTTTATCCTCTGAATTCTAATTTCTCTCTGCTTTGTGTAACCACTGGCATATTACCATGCTCTTCATCCTCTCACTTATTCTTTTTCTCGTTTATTCGCTTAACAGCCCTTTCTGAGCATGTTGTGTTTGCAGGACATTGTGTGGTCCATCACACTGACTTCGCTATTTCTCCAGGTCTGGATTTCATATTTTCTGTCTTTGTCAGGAGAAGGGCAGGCGTTTTACTAAAAATCCTTTTTCCAGCTTTTCCTAAACCAGAGAAAAACTTTACCTTTCAATCTAATACAAAATGGACAAAAGCATTTATTAACCCTTAAGCTTCCACACACTAGTTACCTTTGTCATTTAAAAAAAAACCAAAAAAATGCTACTTGCTTGCCCTGAGCCCTCAAAAACTAAAGAAGAAAAAACAAGAATTCTAATTCTTTTAACACCCACAGCCTTAAATTTGTAATCCCAAAGCCAGACCAAATTCTTAAAGTAATCAAACTATTTTTTTTTTCTGGAGACTAGATCTCACTAGTCCGGGGTAGTCTCGAACCTACAGACTCAAGTGATCCCTAGACTCAGCCTCCCAAGTGACTGGGATTATAGGCATGTGCTACTACATCCAGCTTCCAAACTATTTATTAATAAGTAAGCAAGTAAGGAAATGATTACCTACGCATTACACAAGATAAGCATGTAAAAAGTCCAGTTCCCTCATTACATGTGCTACAAAATTAACATGAAAAACCCAGTTACCCTTCCACATGCCCAAAACTGTCCTTTCAGTCCCCGGTCACCTTACCACATGTCCAATTAGCATTCACAAGCACGTGTTCCAAAAACAGAGCATTTCTCTTTTCCTCCTTGGAGTCTTTTCGGCTTCCTCCAAACATTTAGTTCAAAATGTGATGGTCTTTTCTTTTGGCATTCCTCTCAACTTTAGGCAGTAGAAAACTCCAAGGTAAACCAGGAATGAACCATCTTTCTTAGGCCTCACTGATGGCCTCTCCAAAATGATCTGAGTCAAACTAGATAAGACAAGCTCCAGCACGAAGCTCAAATATCCAAGCTCTTTAGACTCCTTTAGCACACACCATCAGCTTATGCACACTAAGACCTGGACCAACGTCACAGGTCCCAGGCCACCTTGGCCATCCTGAATGAGTCCTCATACTCTTCCAAAAATGGCCAATCCTTTGTTTCTCTCCTAAGTCCCTTTTATATCTTTCCTCCTGTTTCCCCTCTCGTCCAGGAGCAGATTGATATGTCAATCATCTCACATCACAAAAGCCTTACTTTTCTTTTCTTCTCCCCCTCTATCCTTCTAAAAGAAAATTATGAATTCTAATGAAGGCTTCAACCACACCTTGCATAGTCAACCTAAGCTTTTTTCACCTGAGCCCTAAAACAATTAAGTCAGAATATGAAATCTCCATAATATTACCAGGTCCTTAAAATTTACAATTCTAAAGCAAAAGGGGAGGTATCTCATATTTCCTAGCTATACCACATTACTGTCACTGCATAACATCAGCTATGTTAATAGCAGATGCCATTATAACATTTGATTGGACTGTGTCTCCCTAAGGAGATTTATCACCAATTTATGATAACTTTTCATAGATAACTCTTTTGTTCATCTCATGCCCAAAGACATTCAATTCATGCCATTGAATCAATATTCTAAGTAATAGCAATTTTGGCAACAGTTACCCAGTACCCAAAGAGCATTCTCACATACTTCTTTGAGCATCTTCTCTCTTCAAAATCTCCAGTTATTGCAAGCCCACCATCATAATTGCACATAAAATTGGAGTAAAATATTTTTTGAGCAACTGAAAGGGAATGGTGGTGAAACATGAAGAGACAAGGTAAAAAACCTTAGCACTAAGTAACCCTCAGAGGCCATCTAACTCAACCCAGACTCCACACAACACTGGCCCACTGATATAATATTGAAATCTGGAAATGTTAGCTGAATTTCACATGGTCTAATAGATACTGAGGGGTGGGGGGTGGGTTTGGGGGGGTGGCAGAGTTGAAGCTAGAATTCATCTGCCATTCCAGACAGGTTCTAACACACACATGAATTTCTTAGTGATAGATCAGGGGACTGGATAAATGCATAAACACTGCATTAGCAGTTACTGCATGTTTGAATGCTTTAATGTAAAACCTCATCAAACTTTCCTTCCATATGGAAATAGCATTCTAAATACAGAATCAGCCAGGTGTCATCCACAAAGCAAGAGCCAGGCGCCAGACATGAGGTCTAAATTTGGTTCTTTGGTACCACTTAGAACTTTTTCACATTAAGTTGTCTTCAGACCTGCAGCCAAATGCCTTGATTCTGCTTTTGCTTCTCTCTGTTTTCTGTGACCTTAGGCATATTACCATATCTCCATTCTCCCATTCATTTTTGTATTCATTTGCTCACTTAACAGCCCTCTTTTTTTTTTTTTTTTTTTTAAGATTAGGTCTAGATTATGCTATTTTCCCCCGTGGAACCGTAGGCTCACATTGCCCGGGGTACCATGGACTCAAGCGATCCCCAGCCTCAGCTTCCCAGGTGGCTGGGATTATTACAGACACACGCCACCATGCCCAGCTAATTTTGGGAACTAGGTCTCACTGTTGCCCCAGGCGGGTGTCAAACCTGTGATCTCAAGCAATTCCTAGTCCCAGCCTCATTCTGTAGGTTGTGATTAAAGGCACGCACCTCCATTAACAGCCCTCTTTTGAGGCTTTTACATTTAAAGGGACATTGTGTTGAATGCTATAAAGGATACTGATGTGTGAGATGTTGTCTAGTTCTCACAGACATAAAAACAAATGAGGAAGGAAAAAACAATTAGCATGCTTCCCAATGTAGGAGAGCATGTGATCCAAAGATGTGTAGGAAAAGGGTGAGGCATAAAAAAGAAGGTACTAAGAAAAAAGAAAAACTACCCACTGAAATGTATTCATCCGTTATTCCCACAGACTGGGTCACATTGGTGCTGTGACCTGGGGGATCAATGCGAGTCTTTAACTGTGGACTGACAGAAGTCAGTGTAAAAGTTCCTTGTAGGATATTTTCTAGGACCAGCTTCCAAAGACTCTGCTATCAGTGAGCAAGGACCAGTCTTTCAAGATAATCTAGGTTGAGTGTTTTAGGAGGACTGAATTAGTTTTTCATTTACTGCCAGTGAACCTTTTTCTAGCACTGGAATCTTTGAGCCTCTGTATCCTGATCTAAAAATATGAAAGTAATGACATTTATGCTTCCAGATTGATGGTGTTGGGTGGCATCTGCCATTAACATCGCTGACATGCTATGCATTGATAGTAACATTGGGAAGAAAGAGTGTAGCTAGGAAGTAGGCAATACTTACCTTTTGTTTTAGTATTGTAAATTTCAAGAAGGACTTGGCAATGTTATGGAGATTTGATTTTCTGACTTGATTGTTTCAGCATCCAGGTGAACAAAGCTTAGGTTGAACAATGCCAGTATGTGGTTGATGGCCCTTCGTTAGAGTTCATAGTTTTCTTTCAGACAGATAGAAGGGGAAGAGAAAAGAAAAACAAAGCTTTTGTAGTGTGAGGTATAGAGACTCTCTTCTAAAAGGGAGGAAGGGAGGTAGGAACAAAGAGAAGGGATATATATATTTGAGAATATGTGTGTGTGTGTGTGTGTGTGTGTGTGTGTGTGTGTGTGTGAAGAAAGGCAGGATTCAGCCATTTTGGGAAGATGGAGGCCAGGCTGTGGGGCAACAGCCAATACAGAGAGGGAAGAATCAGACCTTGACCTGTGAGCTTTGGCCAGGGCTGGTAAGGAGAGTTGTGATTTCTGAAGGCAGCCATGGGCTGGCCTGAGGAAATAGCATGCATAAACTGATGGTGTGTGCTAAAGGAGTCTAAAGAGTTTGGAGATTTGAATTTTGTGTTGGAGCTTGTTTTATCTAGTTTTGATTATGTCTTTGGAGAGGCCATGAGTGAGGCTTGAAAACATGGATCTGATATTGGTTCCTGTATTTTGGAGTTTTTCTACTGCCTAAAGTTGAGACAGATGCCAAAAGAGAAGAGGAACACCACATCTTGGACCACATGTTTGGAGGAAACTGAAAAGGGGAAAAGGAATATCCTGTTTTTTTAACCACGAACTGTGAACTCTGATTGGACATGGGGTGAGGTGACCAGGCACTAAAGGGCAGTTTTGGACATGTGGTAGGTGACTGGGTTTTTCATGTTTATTTTGTAGCACACGTAATGGGGTAGCCAAGGTTTTACATGCTTATCATGTAGTACATATTTAGGTAAGCACTTCCTTACTTGCTTACTTAGTAGTAAATAGTTTGGTCTGGCTTTGGGATTACATAGCTAAGGCTATGGGGGGAGATGGGTCTGGGGGAGATGGGAAGACCCTGAAGGAGGTAGCCAAGGTCTAAGAATAAAAGTAGGGTTTTTGTTTGTTTGTTTGTTTGTTTTTTAGTTTGGGATAGAAAGGGCCCTGGGGCTAGCAGCAGGTTGCTAAATGACAATGGTAACTTGTGTGTGGAAACTTAAGATTTAATAAAAAAGCTTTTGCCCATTTTGCATCAGATTAAAAGGTAAGTTTTTCTCTGGTTTAGGAAAGCTGGTAATTTTTTTTAGTAAAAGCCTGCCCCCCCCAACAAAGGTTGATAAAACAATTGTAAAAGTAATATATTTGGAGTATTTTGAAAGGGCTATGCAGTTTTACCCCACTATCCAAAAATATACTACTCCTATGAAAACTTTTTAAAGCCAAAATAGCATAAAGCAGTAATTACCATTAATTTATATGGGGAAAAAAACTGATGTAGCCAGACACAAAAATAACCTACCAAATCTTATCAGCTAACACATAAAATCAAAAATAACACTAACCAATAGAATCAAGAATGATATGATAAATACATAGCCTGTATAAACTAATCTCTGGGGAAGAGCATGACTATACCACCCTTCTCATTACTTGGGATACAGAGTGCCTCTAAAATGACTGCTATAGAACAAATACTAAGTGCTATGCTTGCTTTTTGCTTTTTGTAGTAAAAATGAAATAGGTCTTTTGCAAAACCAAAGTGATATATCATGGAATTTTGAAAAGCAAGGGATATCTGCATCATTGTTAAGTGTTCAGGAATAAAATTTGTCTCCCCTTAAAATATGAAGTGTTTCTTTCTAGATTAATTCACTTCTCCCCCAGAATCCCAAACTATGAGATGACATTTTTATGACCATCCTTTCATGTATCTCTTTATGCCTATAAGGCTCCTTCCAATTCGCTCCTCATACACATTATTTCACATGAGCAGGTTTTAATTACACATGAGTTTTTTCAAAATCATGGTCATGTTCTCTTCACATTTGATCCCCTTCCCCAAATACCTTTCAGTACTCAAGTTGTATCTTCTTGACTGAGTTCCTCCTAAACAGTACTTCCCCAAGGTCAAGTTCTCCTTACCTTCTGGGTCTTGCAAATGCCTCTATCATAGCACCCAAAGCTTAATGGCACTTCCTTCTTTTCTGTTACCTTCTTAAAAGCAGGGCCTTGCTTTATTCCTTCATGTTTTATTCCTTTTATGTCACTGACATTTAATACAGAATGTCATACATTGTAGACACTGAATAGAAAATCAAGGGGGAAAATGAGTGAATGACCAAATAAATGAATGAGCTACAATTTAGGATGTCCATATATCAAAAAAAAATTTAATGGTTCCTTTCTAAATTAGAAGACAAGTCATAAAGTTATTTTTATTGTCTACAGACCAATTACACACATCTCATTAAAGTGTTTCTGACTTTAAATTAAACATATAGTCAAATACTAACTTTACAGCCCCATACATAATATATTAACTTGGAATAATACTTTGAGAGTCTAATTCTTGGCAAAGGAGACTAGTGAGTTAACGTTATTGGAGATTTCATGTTTTATTGCTGTAAAATTATAATATTTATTTGTGATGTCTCTACTATTTCACTTTTCTCCAGGACAAAATCTGTCTTCCCAGAATAGCTGAGGATTTTGTAGTGAAGAATGAATATGCAGTGCTTTAAAGTTTTTAAAGTACATGGGAATCCCCTGTAAATTATATTAACATCCAGGTTCTGGTTGAATCAACATGTGATTGGTTGAAGGGTTCTGAATTTCTAACATGCATACAGGAGCTATTTATTTTTAGAGCTAATGGATTATTTTTGAGAAGGCAATAAAGAATAAGAAAGGATAATTGCTGTCAACTTCAGTTTTAATGGCAATATCCTGCATCTTAAATCAACATAAACTTAATCACTACCAGTTGAGACCACAATATTGGACTTGCTTTATGAAAAGGAGGGGAAAAAGCATGTTTGGGCTATTAGTGTAATAAATGACCTTGAAATTGCAGAACTCAAACACTTATTACTAGTTCATGTACCCTTTTTTTTCTTGAATGGCTTCTATGGAGAATGAATGTGAAATCAGAAAACCTCATAAAATTTAAACTTGAAATATTATCACTTTTGCTATCAAAGAAAATATTGCATGTTTCCAAGGTATATCAAATGAAAGAACAAGTTAAACAGTATCAGGATCTACATGCAGCACAAACAGCAGAAGCCATTAGTTCGATGCTGGCATTCCAGTGCAGTGGAAACTAAGATGAACCATCTGAAAGGGAAAATCAGCCAGGGCTGAAGTGAGAGCAAACTTGTCTTTATAAGATTGATTTGCATCCATCAATCAGCTTGGGGTGAACTTACATCTGAATAATATTAAGACTTCTAATTCATAAACTTGGTGAACTTTCCATTTATTAGGTCTTTTCTCTCAGCACTGTTTTATAGTTTCCAGCGTACCATCTTAAATATATTTTATAAAGTGGATTCATGGGCATTCCACAGTTTTTGTTGTCATTGTTAATGCATTAAAGATACAGTTGAATTTTTTATATTGACTTCATAGCTTAAGTCCTTGCTAAATTCATTTATTAATTCTATCAGCATTTTAATAGATTCTATAGAATGTTTATGTATGTAATCCTGTCTTCTGTGAATTAAAGACATCCTGATTATCCCTTTCCCATATATTTCTCTTTTATTTCTTTTTTCATATTTTATAGTGGATAAAGCCCCCAATATAATGTTGACTATAAAACATAATGAGAGTACTCATCCTTGCCTTATTTATGATCCTGTGGGGAAAACAGTCAGTCTTTCACCATTAAGTATATTATTAGTGATAGTTTATTTTAATAAATGCCCTTTTTATCAGAAATGTCTCTTCTGGTGTGTGTATGTGTGTGTGTGTGTGTGTGTGTGTGTGTGTGTGTGTGTTTACTAGTATGTGTATATATATCCCAGTATATAAGATCAGGTATATAACTGATCAGGTATATATATATATATATATATATATACATATATATGTATATACATATATATGTATATATATGTATATATATGTATATATATATATAACACTAATGATCTTACAGATTAGTGGGAGTGAATAGCTCTAAATTCAAATGAGTAGAATATGAGCAAATATATGCTCAGCCATTAGCATTTGAAAGATGACTTGCACAGTTTGCTTTTGGGTGAAAGCTCAAACATGTATGGTTTGTTTTGCTCCTTGTATGAAATAAAATGCTTTGTGTTATACTATATACCCTGTCCAATTTTCCACCTGTTTGTGGGGGAAAGTTATGCTGATCATTGTTTTCTTCATTATGATCAAAATTAAAGTCTGGAGTCATTTTTTTTTTTAATGAATGACATTATGAGGTAAGACAATGTTTTTAGGAGACCAGATGATTAAGGGTATCCCACTGGTTGAGGTGAGGGGAAACTTCTCAGTTTCTATGGGAAATAAGCCTGATACTCAGTGAGGACTGCAGGGAAGCCAGAACCACTACGTCACCTCAGTGGTTCCACCATTGGGGTCCAACAGCAGCACCCTGCTCGAGGCGGTATTCCTCCAATGGGACAACTTCTGTACAGGCATCAGGAAGTACACCAGGGTCTCAGACTGAAGGTGAGGCAGCTGCCTGCAGAATGGAAACAACAGCTGTTAAGATACAAAATACTGGATGAAGATGCTCAGACCTTCATATAATGTAAGGAAGGGTGACCTGGCAAATGACTCGCTTATTTTTATAGCACAATCTCAAGATATCATTTCCAAAACTTTTAGGTTTGGAAAAAATTGAAAAACTGTCATTGTCAGTATGGAAGCATTTATTCAATAACATTTCTTGAACTCCTGTGTATACAAAGTTTTAAAATATACCTATTATGGGGCCTTCAATTTACACAAGGGAGTGCTTGCATTAAACCAAGTTTGTTCAAGATGTAATGAGAGCACAGAGAGGTACCATTTACTACTGTCTGGATGACAGCCAAACCTATACAGTTCAAAACAGAGCTTTCATTATAACATCCCTGGGTTTAAAAAAGGATAACCCAGCCAGAAGAAATATAGTCAATTCTATTTGCCCAATGAGGTATAGACAAAGGTCTACTCATATTTCAGTCTTTATTA
Source organism: Uropsilus gracilis (assembly GCA_004024945.1). Classification (NCBI taxonomy): domain Eukaryota; kingdom Metazoa; phylum Chordata; class Mammalia; order Eulipotyphla; family Talpidae; genus Uropsilus; species Uropsilus gracilis. Next base: position 24,249 of record PVHY01012259.1, on the reverse strand, counting down.
GAATACTTTATCTTTCTCCAGGGCAAAAGACAAACCACTGAGTGGTTTTCCACTGTACTTAATGACATGCTGGTGTATAAATGGAAAACATCTTTCAATGTTCTGTTTAGTTATTCTACTGCCATTTCTACTAACTATTCTACTTCCTAATCACAAACTTTCAAACATGATGGTGGTAATAAATAATTAGAGAACACAGTCAACTTCAAATGAAATGCAATAGAAAATAAAGAAGGAAAACAAACTCATTTGTAATTGTAGGACATTTTATATTTTTCCTTTATTGAGGTAACATTGGTTGACAACACAGCATGTGATTTAGGGGTATAAGTTCACATGCCCTTTGATGTGTGTGCCCATATACTTTCACCCCCATCAAAGTATCCATAGTGCTTTACTTTAGGCCACTGTGCTACCTCCCAAAGTTAGAATACATTTTTCAAAAGTACTGGGAAATACATAAATGCCCACCATCAAACTGATTCAAATGTCTGACGTTAAGCATTATAACCACTTTAGTAAGTTTTCATCGAGTTATTCCCTAATCTCTAACCCATGTTATGTATCCCAGAATACTCTGCTTCTTTGTGGGAGCATACCATTAAAAGTACAGTAGCAAACAAGTTTGCAATGTACATCATGCCTTGAAAATCATCTCTCCACAAATTGTAAGACACTGAGTATGAATGTGCATGCCAACGTGTGCGTCAATGTGTATGTGTGTGTGGGAGCAGAAACTGGAAACACAGCTTGCTGCTTTTATTTACTCAGCAGGTACAAAACTTTCTATCTGTTAACAAGTTCATCTCAATGGGAATTTAGAGTACAATATTAATTCCCTCCCTAAATAACGATTTCCACTGTGTGAAAGAGGAAACTCAGCAACAAAGAGAATGTATAACTCATAATGAAAGTGGGAGAACATTGATGGAAGCTGGAAGTGTCCCTTAAGCAGTAAAATAAAAGCCATGGCTCTTCTCACCTCTTATAGATCCAGTTTACTTTTGTGCAACACAGCCTGTGCCAAGGAACTCCACCAGCTTGGAAGGTCAGCAGTTTTCCTGGGAGCAAGGTAATTGCTGCTGAGGATTAGCTCACCAGTGATAGAATATGCTCCAGTGTCCAAACAACTACAACATCCAATTAAAATCTGAATAATTATGTTTCCATATGTAGAGACTGAGACAGGTCTGTAGGGAGGTGCATTTTCTTCCATCATGCCTCTAGAGGACACATATTTGAATATGCCCAAAATAGAAAAGGCAAATTGAAATACATATGCTTTAAATAGATGAAGCTCTGGTTATATGTGAAAGAAACAGAGTGTTTCAGCTTATCTCATTTATTTCTCCATTTCTTTTAGGATGTCAAGTTTCTATTCAGGTAAGTTTTTGCAGTTACTGGGTCTTTCCTGTCTTCTTTCTTTATTCAGCAAAAGGTAAACATTCTTTTTTTAAAAAAAAATGTATTATATTAAGTGAAAGAACCCAGTCTCAGATACAGCCTGCAGGATTCTATTTATGTGACACTTTGGAATAGACAGAAATATAGGAACAGAACAAAAGTAAGTAGTTCCTAGGAGCTTGGGGTGGAGGGAGGGTCTGAACACAAGAGGCAGTTGAAAATGCTTTTTGGAATATTAAAATGATTCTGTATCTTGTCTTTGGTGGTGTTCACAATAATCCATGCATGTATAAGCGTTCATAAAGCTGCGCATTCAAAAAATGAAACTTGCTATATAAAAACAAAATGATTTTAAAATCACATAATAATGAGACTCTCCTTGCTAAAAGATGTTGGATTTCAGTATCTCTTAGGGTCTTAATAATAATCATTATAGTAATAGTACTTCAGCATCACTAGAGATCACTACAGCATATCTCTCTCCAGCTCCAATAACACGTATTTACTTTAGCATCACCTAAGCTTCCAAAGTCCCTTACCACGTTAATATAGCTCAAACCAAGGGAATTAATGGTTGCTGTGAGCATTCACTTTAGCCATTTTCCTGGGTCATTCCTTCCTAAAATGTCACTAGAAGATAGATAGGTAACAGAACACCAAATTCTCCCAATTTTCCTATCCCTCTTCTTTATCTAACAGAAAAGGAAATTGTAAGAAAGTATTACTGCTTGCACATTTTTGAGAATTGGCTTGTCTTACAATCGGGCATCAAAGACATCAAGGCATATGAACCTGTGCTTAATGGAGGCACTGTACTAAGTGAAATGAGCCTGACAGAGAAATCCAGATACTGCCTTGCACTTTCATGTGAAATCTTTTTACCTTCAAAAAATCCAATTTCATAGAGCGGAAAATAGAATGGAGGTTGCCAGGGGTGAGGAGAGAGAGGAATGCGGAAATGGAAGTCAAATGGTACAAACTTTCCATTACAAGATAAATTCTGAGGCTCCAAAGCACAGCATGGTGACTGTAGTTAATACAGTATTGTATTATTATTGAAATTCCAATACATATTTTGAAATTTGCTGATGAAACCTCAAGCATCAAAAAAAATTGATTTAATTGTGAGCTGATGGATGTGTTCGTTACATTGATCTTAGTACATAGTCCATCATGTATATATTTCAAATCACCAGTTTGTACACTTGAAATGTACACAATTATTACTGAGGAATATTTATCAATTATTCCTCAATAAAATTGAAAAAAATTGACTTTCAAGTGCAAAGAAAAATGATGCCATGACAGGGAGTGAGAATGGCGTTCTCTTTCTCTTGGGTTTCGTGCCTGGTTGTCATCTTCAAATTTTCAATGATACTGGGTGTGGTATTTTATCCTTCAATATACACAGTTGCTGTGCAATGTTGTCTTAAGACCCAGAGACCCCACCAGGGAGAAAAGACATCTCACTTCTGTTTCTTACAATTCTAGCATCCACACTCTAATGCTTCCACCTGAAATGCCATCCTGAGGAGAGTATTTGCTACTGTGCTTCTGGGAGCAGAAATGCCAAAGTCTGTAAATCCTGTACCATGGTAAATCCCTATGTAAATTTTAGGGGGAAAAAACTCTTCTTTCAGCTCAGAGAACACAGGCCCTGCTCTCCTCTCCACAGTATCTGCCTCTCTTAGTCCCCTCTCTCCAGTTTGAATAAACAGAACTGATGACATTATCCAAATACAGCTTTGCTTTTTGTTTTCACTTTCCTTTAAAACATTATTTGGTACAGATAATCTCCTTCTCCAGGGTAAAAGTATGGCAGCAGTTGAATTGTGTGTTTTCTCTTTTGTATTAGGCATATGTTCCTACAGTCACTTTGAGGAACAAATGCCAATACTAGCTAACTTATTATCCATAGTTTGCCTAGCTAGGTGATAAACTCCCCTGCTCCTGCTGGAGAGCCTGGAGAGGGAAGAGGTCCTTCGCTTCTGCCTTACTTCACCTTACTTCTTCCATAAGTCTCACTGTCTCCTCCCTGTCAGCTCAGGTGGAAGGAGACATGAGAGGACAAAGCCGTTATTCCTTGACTGGGTGAGTTTATGATTTCAGAACTAACATTCGTTTCAAGCTGGCATTTGCCATTGAACAACAAATGATGGGCATTTCCTCTTTGTGAGCTCCTTGGGGGTTCCTGCAGATCTTCCCTTGATCCCTGAGGATGTGGTTCTGATACAAGGGGACGTGAATTCCTTCCCCAGGTTCCTCCCTCTTTTGGTTGAGACCATCTCTCCCCTCTTAGTCCTATAGCAAACCCACTCTTGCCCTTTTTCAGGGTGAGTACTGATACATGTAGCTGATCCCAAAAGCTGCACCCACAGCGGAAAGAGTCTGGATTCTCACCCTCTCAATTTCCCAGGTGGGAGCTGCCCACAGCCACAGTGGGCTTTGAGGCATAGTCCTCTGTGTCTCCAGTCTCAGGAAGCTAAAGTTAAGGGGTTAAAGATAAACAAGCCTAACACTGAGGTAGGAACAGATTTTGTTCTGTAACTACTGAGCAGTGAAAATGAGCTGAGCACCATCCATTTGCACAGAGGTGATTGGGCAATTAATTGAAAGAGTGAGGGGCTCGAAAGGGGGGGGTGTCAGAGAGTGAAAAATCACACAAAGCAGGTAAGAAAGTTGATCATTATAAATGTCATTCAGCCCTCTGTGTCTGCAAAGTAGAATTTTTGGACGTTTACTTTCTACCCTCCCCAAGAAGGAGAGAGAAGTGCATCCACTGATGATTCCAGACACTTGAGAAAGATACTCTGAGTTGTAGGAGACACATAAATTTCTCAGAGACAAAGGAAGAGTATACAGCTGCTAGCAATTTTCTGTAAATGTCCTTAGAATAGGAGGTCAGGTGTTGGCTGAAACAAATGACAAATTCTTTGTATTTTCCATTCAGGAATTCAAGTCAGGCTGGGTTGTGCCAGGTGCATACTCTCAGGTTTCTAGAAATCATTACAGAGTTTGGCCAAGACTCAGCACAGAGGTTTGGGTAGTGTCCTTCCAGCAGTGCATTTGCCATACTTGTGCTGCACAAATCCAGGTGGCATCAAACAATCTGCATTTACTTCTCACTCTTCTGTTGGGGAAGCCAGATCTTCCTGTGACAGTCACAACTGCTGGGCTCCAGGTTGCAGGTTTGGTTCAGGGCTGCTCTTTATCTTCCAAATTCAAGACTTTCTTTGCCCCCATCCGCTGACATCTTGTTGCCAAACCAAGTCACAGGCCAAGTACAACTTCAATAAGGCAGGAAATATATCTGTCTGTGGTGAGATTAATTGTAAAGCTCCACAGAACAGGCAGTCACATGGAAAAGGGGACAAAGAAGGTTGAGGAATTGGAAACTGTAATCCGAACATCCTTGCCTGAACATCCTTGTTAATAGCATTTCCTCCTTGTTAAGTCTGGTTATTCATTGATTTTTGTTTTAAATCTGGGTAAGAAACAAACTATACAATTTATAAGCTAGAAAGTATAAATCAACTCTATTAGCATGAGTATAGGGTAAATGAGTTAATCAGACTTTTCCATGCCACACCTTCTGGCTACCACCTGTGGTCTCTGTGAGTCACCCACACCTGTGATTGTGGACACTGGGCCGAAAGAGCCTGGGCATGCACATGTATAAGTGGGCACACCTGAGTCTAGAAGCAGGGATAAAAGCAGGAGCCTAGAGGCAGCAGCAGGACTACAGAACCAGTGAGAGAGAATGCTAGAGAGCAAGCCCAGGAAGAACATAAAGATTCGTGGGGTGCAGGAAGGTTCAGTTGCCTTCCTGCCTTCCTGTCTTCCAGCCCTCCTACCCTGTCTTGCCTGCCAGCCAACCTGCCTGCTTGCCTGCTTGTCTGCTTGTCATACAATTAGCCCAGTTTCCTTGCCTGGTGTGCCTGTGTGCCTGCTTGTCTGAGAGTATTAAAGCTTGTAAAACCTTCGAGGGCTCCAGGACTGTTATCCATCTGTCCGAACCGATAGAGAGCCTGCCTAGCCAATCTCCTGGCCATGCAATGCACACATAAGATGTTCTGAATGCACTGACTGGTCATTTCCCCTCAAATTGTGGAATCCCCCACAATTTGTAGTTAACGTAATGTGCTCATTCTCTTTGGTCTAGTGATTGCATTCCTTTGTTATAAAAGCTCTCTGGAACTTTTCTCTGACTTCCCTGGAGCGTCACTTAATTCAGGAAGCCTCTATTCTGCAGGTTTCAGAAACATCTTCTGGGAATAGCTCTTTCCCATATCTGGATCTGAAATCTTTCTACCATGCACCCTCGGGGGAAATTAGTAGTTTTATTTTATTGAAATGTGTCTATAGTTCTAATTTCCTTAATATTTCTATTATTATGTCCCTACATTTATCATAAACATTTTCTCTTAAGTACATATTATAAAGTATGTAACAAGTTCTTATGAAATAACCCTTTTATTACATTGCCTAATGTATGTTAATCATGTTGTTTTTGAATTTGGAAGTCATCTTTTTCCAATTTCTAAGTCTACCCAAAGTATCATATAGACCAAGAAAGGTCTCGCAACAATAACATCGCAATGGCCATCACAGTTGACCCTTTTAATCACTTTCTATGTATAGGAACTAAATGTTTTGATCCGTGTTAAATAAAATATGCAGGTGATGTTCACTCTATCTTGGTACTTGATGATGTCAGTACAGAGACTTGAGGAGCATGCTTCCTCTAAGTCTCTGTCTCTAAGCATGCTTCCTCTAAATCACTACTTCATAGAAGAGCACAAGAAGAATTAGGCCGGGCAGGCGTGGTGGCGTGCACCTTTAATCTCAGCCTCGAGAGGCTGAGGCTAAGAATCACTTGAGTCTGTGGGTTCAAGATTATCCCAGGCAAAACAGCGAGACCTAGTCTCAATTAAAGAAAAGAAGAAGGAGGAGGAGCATTATTATTTTCATGCTACCAGGAGGGAGAGAGCTACTTAACAGTGTGCTACTGATGGGGAGTTATGTTTCCCCAATCTGAAGGGGATTAGGGAAATATGTGGGAAGGATTCTGTAGGGTAAATGAATTATCAGGGTTTTTCATGCCATTCTGCCATGAGCCTCTGTGACCAACACAGTGGTATTGCTCCCTTCCTATGATTGTGCATACCTGGCCAAGTGGGTATACACAATGTGAGTAGGTTCACTTGACCCGAGAGGAGGAGATAAAGAGTCAATGTCACCCTTGGAGGAGAATGCAGGGAGAAGAGCATGAAGAGAAAGTCGGGGAGAGAAAGAAGCCAGAGGAAGAGCTTGAAGATTCTTTGGGGCCTGGAGGACTCTCCTGCTTCCCAGCCTCCTGCCCCTGCTGCCTGTTTGCCACCTTGCCTGCTTGTCATGCAGTTGGCCCAGCCTCGCTGCTGGTGAGCCTATATACTTGATTTTCTGAAAGCATTGTAGCCTGTAAAATCCACCAAGGGCTTTGACAGTCTTCTTTAACTGGAATCACTTAGTGTGACTGTGGTTCATGACGAAGATTCATGAAATCATCAGAAACCCACCAGTAAAAATACTTCACAGGTATGAACCTGACTGAAATAATTTCCATATTTGTCTTTCCAGAATCTTAAAAAGATAAGCTTAGTCTTCCCCCGACTGTTGCATATTTATTCACTTCTCTCTATCCCAATTACCATATCAGTTATCTTTTGGTTTGGTGTGTGCATATGTATGTGACTTTTTGGTTTTTTTCCCTCAGTACTGTAATTCCTGTCAGCTCTAAGAATCTTATTTCTTGGTCCTCTCACCTCCTATAATTTATATAGCCACATGAGTGTTTACTAAAAAAAAATTATTAATTATGGGTAAGATAATATATATGGTTAAAAAGTAAGCAAAGGAAGCTCTCCGGTTCAATGACACTACTCTCTTGTCAGTGTGCTCATGTGTTTTTTGGCAAGAAGTGTAAGAATAATTTGACATGTTGTACCAATTTGCTAAGAGGTTAGTTAACAACTAAAGCTACACACACTGCAGAGTTGCTTAAGCAATAGAACTGCAAGCAGGATGGTGTCACTTCTCAGACAAGTCAAAGTATATTACTCATGAGTATGCAGGGCAATGTCACAGGACAGTGGTTTTTCAGAAATAATTTGAACTACTGCAGAGAGCACCTTAAGCTCACTGGAAACACTGCTTTCTCAGTTTCATTGTTCTTATCTTTGATGCTACAATGGAACTTCCAATAAGGGACTGCTGATCATAGGATGTTGTAGGGCAAATGACTTTTCAGGATTTTTGCCCTTCCACCATTAGTTTCTATGACCAGCAACTGTGATATTGAATCTTCCCCATGATTGGACATGCCTGGCCCCGTGTGTATGCACATGTGTGAGTGGGTATACCTGGAGCTAGAGGGAAAGGATAAAAGGGCAGCTCTCCCTGAGGAAGGAAGGAGACAGAAGAAACCAAGGGGGAAACTTGAGTGGCTGTTTCTTCACTGCCTGTTTTTCCCATTTGTTATTAAAAACTCTACAAAGGTAATTTCAAGGGTTCTATATTCTGTCTGCTACAACCAATGATGAATCTATCCAGATTGGGATGGTTACACTATGGCTGGTGTAGATAGCAAGACAGTTTGACACAAACAGACATGGAGCCCTCTGTAACTTATGAAGATATTGTTGGGTGGACAACCACAAGCAGATGGTACCCAGTGGCCAGTGTCATCTCTTGGTGGACATGTCACCATCAATGGCCAGAAATAGATGGATCTCCATGGCAGTTGGAACAGGCACTGTGCAACATGGAAGGAGCCTGGGACAAAGGTAGTACCCAAAAAGTGGCAGGGGCTACAGGATAGCTGTTCTCTCATAGCTCTGTGGGAGGCCACAATGAGAATCAAGGGTCTGAAAGCTGCATGACAAAATATGAGAACTACAACAACAACATTTGAAATTCCTCAAGGAAGAGATCCGGACAAACTGCTCACCACCCCAGACATGCCACACTCCTCCGGGGAAGAGGAGGAGGAGGCTGGTGGTCACTAGCTCTAGGCTTGACGGGTGGTGACAAAGAAACTCCAGGCTCACCCAGTGGTGACAGAGAAGACAAAACAGCAGCATGTAGGCCCAGAGGGTCAGGTTGCTGGGCCACCACAGATGACAGTTCACTACCTATCAACCAAACACCCACTTGGCACTGGTGGACTTGGGTAAACAGTTCTGTCAGAAACCAGGAGAGCCTTTGGCAGCTTGACTGTTGTGTTTATGGGACCTGAGGAGGAATGGAAATATCTGCACAGCACAAGGGATGGAGAGAGTGACCTCATGACCTTGGGCCCATCGTTGAGACAGCAGCTGCAGACAGCTGGCGGTGTGACTGGGATGACAACTTCATGTTGGGTTGGATCATGGCTGCCGTGAGAATAGTTGGGGCTGATGCAGGAGATGAGCCAGACACCGTGAGTAGATGGCAGAAGTACAATGCAGACCTAGTGCAGATTCTTCAGGAACTGGGAATGAGACAGGCCGTGGTCCTGATGAAGTGTTTCACTGCAGGGACAAAGGACATGGTGCTGAAAAGAACCCCCTCATCCTCATTGGGGTCCCTTATGGCAGTTCTGGTCCCCTATATGGGATGCCAAATATATGACATCACTGCAATGGTGGCCAGCTTGGAGATAGACAGCCAGTGTGCTCAGAGGGGAACACAAGTAATTACTGACCAATCAGAAAGAACCCCCAAAGGACAAGCAAGTACCTGAAAGGTACACCTGAAAGTACCTTAGAGTCACCTGAACCCAGATATAGATGGATCCAGGGACAGCAGGTTTGATCCTGCTGAAATACATGCAGAGCCCAATGCATATCTATTAGAACTGCAGAGGCAATTGTGGGAGGACCAGAGGTTAACACCCGTAAGAAGATGGGCTCCTGGCAGGAAGACAAAGGACTCCAGGTCCCAGACATGTGACCTGAGCCTGGAGGGCCACTTTTGCTAAACCCAGCCCAGGGAGAGGCCTTGTTCACTTTTGAATAGGGTGAGGGGTGAGGTACCCACCATGGGGGATAAGTAGGGAACAGAGGCCATATGTGGAGCTTGATTCCCCTATCAATGTGCATAGGGTTTTAGCTCTGGTAGATATGGGGACAGAGTGTACTCTGTTGTACCAGAGAACCCAGAGAAATATAATCTAGTTATACTGATGGGTATGAAGGCCAAGGGTTGGAGTGACAGCAGGGAGAGTGAAGTGTAAGTTACCAGTCTTGGAGTACAACCTGGAGATAGATGTGCAACATGGCTTGCAGTGGAGACTACAGCCAGAGAAGGCCAGGAAGCTTGAAGGCTAGCAGTGAGTGATGGTAGATCGCAGAGTGAAAAGGCACTGTCCCCTCACTGAGTGCATCAGTCTTTAGCAGCAGGTGTGATGGATTGTCTGCTTGGTGCCAGACCTTTTGTCTTTTTACCTCTAGGTTGGTATGTCCTACCATCTTAGCGGACTGGGCTTAGTTAATTCTGTGGCATTTTCTGTGCTTTTGCCCATCATGGCCATGGTGACCCACATTCACCAAGGGAAACCTGCAGAGTACCTTGTAGTCCGTTCAGAGATAAGGGAAAAAATCTGAGGGAGAGGGTTGTAGGATAAATGAGTCTCCAGGGTTTTTGCTCTTCCTCCATTAGTCTCTATGACCAACACCTGTGATATTGTGACCTCCCCATGATTGCACATGGCTGGCCCAGTTGTGCACAGGTGTGAGTGGGCACACCTGGGCCTAAGGGGCAAGGATGAAAGGGCAGCATCACCCTGTGAGAGGAAGGAGAAATGAGAACTTGAGAAAATCAAGTGGCAGTTTCTTCACTGCCATTTCTTCACTGCCTATTTTTCCCCAGTTCATTATTAAAAATTCTACTGAGTAATTTCATGGGCTCTGACATGCTTTACCTGCTACAAGCAATGATGAACTTACCCAGATTGAGTTACAATACAAATGTGCAGAAAAATAAGTATAGCAGTTCATATTTTAATAAGCCAAACTGCCTGAATTTACCAGTTTAATTTTAATGGATACAAATAAGTAGTTTTGTGCATATTACACTAGAAATAATCAGAGCACATTCCCTCAGCTCTCAAGTTGTCTTATAAACAAGGCTATTGTCCCCCAAACAGTGATCAAGGCAAAAAGCACTGTAGCTAGTATCAGCATTTTAAATTCACTGACTCAGTAAACTGAGCTAATATTCATTTTTACTTTTAATGAAATAATCTAAAGATTGCTTTGTTAGCACATATGCTACTATCAAATTAATGTGGGGACTTGGAAACTTCTTTTCAGTATGCTGTTTTTTTTATATAAATTCTCTCTACCTGAAAAACTAGCATTCGGGGATGTAGTTATAATTTGTTGAAAAAATATTACAGCTGAAATCTTGAAGTGGTGGGAAAAGTGGAAGACAATAGATTTATCCATTCATCAATTTGTGTGTGTCAACTTCGGTTCTATAATCAAATCTCCATTTGCTACATAATGTAGTAGCTGGTTCATACATCTTTGATCAAGTGAAGAGGTGCAAGTTACGCTTCTTGGTCATGTGTCTAAAATGAGATCTATAATATAAAATCAAAATTACTTTGTTTGTTATGGCTTTTGACTGGGATGACCAGCTTTTTGGGGTTTTGAAGTTCATGCTCTACCTATAAATATAGTTATTCAAAAGGCTGAGAGTAGATTGAGAAGGTTAATAAAAGTAATAATTTAAGATTTCATAAATGGAATTAATTGGGCTCAAACTGTTGCCACCATTATTTTTTCATACCCCTCAAAATAATCATAGAATGGATAAAAATGTTGGAATCTGATTATAACTGTGAATAGGTGATACAAGTGTTTCCCTCATGTTGACAACCAACATGAGAGAAACAGAGGTAGAGTCTCCTAGAATTCCATGTCTCTCATTGACAGCAGGTGCACTAAAGTGATCCAGGCAAGAAGGCTTCCCACGTGGATAGCTGAGATGGTAATAGCATCAGTACAAGTAGCAAGTAGCATTATGGTAAATTCACGCAGAGTCTAGGAAAGATTCTTGGAAATCACTCTTGGTCAGCTCACCTGTCTGAAGTATTTCAAATTATAGATTAGGAACTGAGAATCGGGACAGTAAATTACTGAAGATCACTTATCGGTGGCAAACACAGATCTAAAGCCAAACCAGTATCCATTCACCAACTATGCTGTCTCCCTGTCAGGAGACAAGACTACATAATATATTCTGGCTACCTAACAAGCAATGATTCTGTGATTCTGATTAATGAGGGGAAAGTCATTTTTTATAATTAGACCAAACACACATTTGCTAATTAACGTCTTATTGGTTTTTTTAATGAACTCATTAAGAAATTTTGCTTTTTTGTATACTTCTGTTTTAGACCTTTATCAATGACGATTTTCTTAATAGCATTAGAATTCTTACAACCTAAATTAAATATCTGGGTTTATTTTTTCCAATTCCATCAGAGAATGACCACACTAATATAGTGTCATAAAACTTACAGGCTGCAAAGAGGCTAGCTTAGTCAAAAGAAAGTGACTTTTCCTTTGTTACAAACCCTTAACTGTGAAACATATTGTACTTGCAGAAAGAAGGGTGCATTGCATTGTGTAAAGAATGTGGCTTTCAAACAGAAAAAAACCAAGGCTAAATTTAGACTTACCTTTCATTAGCTTTGTAAATAGTCATTTAACTATTTAGAGTCCCAGTCTTCCTGGTTTCCTAATTGTTAGAACACTACTAGTCACTTATTAATGGGGTCCCTGGAGGAAAGAAATATAAAGTGCCTAGACCATATGGCACACAGCCAGTCATTTAACAAATGGATGCTATGATTGCTAACTAAAGTACAGAGAGGATACTCTCTTAGCCTTGGAAATTGTTCAGAAGGCTTAACATAGTTCCTTGAGGAGGAAGATATTTATAGATTTAGGCTGACAAGTGCTATTTCTCCTATAATAACTTCAATAACGGGACAGTGAAAATAGTGCTGACTCTGAAATGGAGCCCTGGGTTGTACTTCAGGGATCATCTCCTGATACAGTGTGGTTTTGGATAAGGCACTTAACTTCCTGAGTCTGTTTCTTTGGACTTGAGGAAAATAGGGCAAGCCCCCAATGGCTTTGCTTCAGGGCTTATTTAAAGGGGCAGTCTGCACGCGTGGAAAGCAAGCCCTCTGCCACTGAAAAGGGTTGTATGGTAAGCAGCTCCCAGGTCTCTGCACCTGGATAGACCTGCCCCTTTCACCTTTCTACTATGTCACTTCAGTGACACATCACCAGCAGTTTGAGATGTTATTTCAGTTTTTCTTTGCATTTGGTGTTTTGCTGCTAATTCTGTGGAGTTGACTGATTTAAACATTTCAAGTTGAAAGCCCTATGACTGTGCTATGTTAACATGGAGGATAGGAAAATAAAGGTGAAGAAACACTGAAACTACCCAAACTCCTTTGATTACTTCATGATGTCAGCATAACCCAAAAACTTCCAAGAGTGAGAGAAAAATGAGGAAAGGTAACAAGGGGAAAGAATATGTTTATTAAGAGGCATGGAAATGCATAAACTCATTTATAAATAAAAGTAGTATAATTTACCCAGTGAAAAAATAGCTAGAATCCATGAGTAAACTGTATTTTATATTTGAAATGATTACATATTTGATGTCTAATAATTTCCCTCTCCATCATGATTTTTTAGTAGCAGCAATTTTACAATGACTATAAAAAACACCAATAATTATCATGTTGGGAGGGGGGATTTTTCAAGAATTTTCTTTAAAAATGAACCAGTGCAAACAAATCCAGCTTCTAAGGGATATGTTACGATCTGGGGCTAATTCAGAAAAGTAGAAAATAAAAATCCTAAATATTTATACATTAAGAATGAAAAGGCAAGCTACATTTTGATTATTTAAAATAATACATATGGATATTATAAAACATTCTTAACCAGTGATTATAATAATTACATTTGTAAATGCTCATTCAAGTACTAGTATTCAATAAACATTCAGATTCCCATTAAAATTAACACTAGATATTGACACATCTGGACAGTGATACAACAACAAAAATCATGTCAAATAGAGGCAAGTGACCCTTAAAACACTGTGTTTTTTTCTATTAATGATTTTTCATAGTTTGTATATTTTGTTTGTAAAGACCCGTAGAACATCTCAAAACATCTAGTTAAGAAGTCCTTTCTATAAAATAACTTTCAAGGTTACTGACACAAATATTCTAAAACATAAGTTGAGCTTTAAAAATATCAGGATAGAATCTGATTTCTTTAGCAAGAAATTGTTAATCCCTTACCAAATGTTGGTTTGCTGTAGACACTACTGGAACATTTCTTTGGTCTTTACCAAAGAACTACTTAGTAATCTCAAACAATTTCATAAACTATGGTACCATGATCACAATAGAAGAGCTTATGTCAAAGCAGTGCTGAAATGAACATCACTTCCTTGATTACTGATGTTAATCGATCTTCCTTCAAAAAGTTCCCTCCTAATTTTGGCCTGAGTCTCAGGCTTTAATAAAAGTTCCTTTATCTCTTTCACTTTGGACTTCAGACTCATTCTTTCTCGATGCAAAGCTTCATTAATTAAGTCCCCAATTCCAATAGGCTTCTTGCCTACAGAAAAAAAAATTATATAATGCATTTTACATACAAAGTCAAATGAAAATCATTAAATATGGCACATTGACTTATCAAAAGAGGATTAAAAAGACCTTTAAAATGTTGTCCATGTCTTATATAAAAGGTTGCATTTTGCCAAAAATATATCATTTACATAAAACAAATTTACTGTAAATAAAGATCAGTGCATAAGAACAGCATACATCAGACAAACACAAAGCATTATGGACTACTATATGGATAATAGTTTTGACAGTGATTATTTTAAACTTAGCACTTGTTAGCTATGTGTGTGTTTTGGCCTCAGATGAAGTAGTCAAATGCCCTGCAATACACTATAAATGGCAGTATTCCATTTATGGCAAGGCCCTTTCTGGTTTTTGTTTTTGTTTAACCAGAGTGCACAAGGCATAATTCAAGTTCCCTCTCTCTTGGCAATGACTGAGAGTGAAACTTGGGCCACTCTTCTTTCATAGATGAATTTCCTCTGCTAATTCCATTTCTCTTCTATTGCGTTTCAGAAATGCAAACACATCGATCATTAGTATTAGATAATCTTCACAGTTTAAACAGCACAATGCAAATTAGTTCCTTGACTCAGCAGAGGGGAGTAGGGAAGTTTCTCACAGAGCAGTGGGGGCCTGCCTGCATTAGAGTCTCATTTCATCTTGTTGTCATTGTCAGTGCCATTCCTATCAGCCTCTTCAGTTTTCACAGAGTTCCCATCCCCTGGCTTGTTTTTGTTCTGTGTTTCTTCCAGATACTGCTGCACAGCTTTGAGCACCGCGTTCTCCACCAGCCTCTTACTGAGCCTTACCAGTTCAGCATCATCAGGTTCACCTCCATTCTTATCACCTACATTCCACAATAGAGAAGAGAGGTCACTGAAAGCACACGGCCACAGAAACTTGGCATACAGGGGCCAGCTAGCTCAGTTAGTTAAATAGAACAAATCTTTCAGTATCAATCCAAGAGTACTGATTTGACTTTTCATTTGATGTTTGCAGAAGCAGGAAACTGCCTACTTCTGAAGACTTCAGGTTGAAAAAGTAATTCATCAGCCCCAGCTAAAAAACTCTACCTGGCAACGCTGGAAGTCTCCCATTTATATATGGAACCTTTGGTCTTCTCTCATCGAAAGCTAATTGCTACTATTATAGTCCACAGGATCTTTTTTCCCACTAATCAAATGTCAGGTAATCAAGATTTCCATATCAGCTAATTACTTGGGATCTCTAACTTTAAAATGTTTGGCCTACAGATTGGCTGTTAATAAGCTCTCAGCACTTCTAGGAAGACAAAGGCAGTTACTACCGCAAAGAATTGGTCTAAGATAAATTTGTAAAACTAATGTTCCTTTTATTTTTTTTTTAGATCATAAGGCTATCACTGCAACTTAAGAAAACAGAAAACTCTTTGGGGAAGAGTTAGGGTTATGATAGTAAATTATTAGCTGTTAATATTTTATGGCCATTTTGCTTCCCTGCTAGTGATACTCAAGGTTTAATTATATCATCTTTCATTTCTGGTTCTCTTCTATTCTCATGCTATGCATTTCCCAGTCATTCTCATTCCTGTCTTCCTTAACTGGGGAAAAGAAGGGGATTCATCTCACATCTCCTCATGTCTCTCCATCAAGTTATGATACCAAGAGGGCAGATGGTTGGAGGTAAAGATAGTAGAGCACCTAAATATATCTAGCAAAGAATAACAGATCTCAAGGGCTTGATAGATAGCAAATACAGTAACAGTAGAGTACTTCAATATTCTACTTTCAACAATAGATAAGACATCCAGAGAGAAAATCAATATAGAAACAGTGAGCTAGAACCTAACTTAAATGGACATAACACACATGGAATATTCTATCCAGAGGCACTAGGATATACACTCTTCTCAAGCACAAGTGAAATATTCAGAGCAAATGCTAGGCCACAAGACAAGTCTCAGTAAAAAAAAAAAAAGATATAAATTTTATCAAATGTCTTTTCTGAAATGAAATGAAATTGGATCTCAACAATAGGAGAAAAACTGGAGAATTCATAAATATTTGGCAATTACAGATCACATGTTAACAATCAATGTGTCAAAGATGAAAGAAACCAAAAAGAAAATTAAAATGCATATAAATAAAAATAGAAATACAATATGCCAAAATTTATGACTTTTTGTGAAAAGCAGAGCCAAGATGGTTTATAGCAATAAATAGCAACATTAACTTAAAAAATAGTTCAAATAACCAAACTTGTCATCAAAGGCTGCAATCCAATGCTCATCGCAACATTATGTATAATTGTCAACACATGGAAACAGTAGCTTCCAAAGGCCAAATGGACAAAAATTTTGGTATTTGTAACCCCCTTCCATAATAGCAATACACTCTCATGGAGCATATCTTTAATGAGCTGCCCTGAGGATATAAAAAGTAAAATAAGATGAAATCCTGACATTTGCATTAAGAGCAATGAACTTGGAGGGAATAAATCTTAGTGAAATAAGCCAGAGAAAGACAGATCATGTGATATCACTCGTGTGTTACAGAGAAAAAAATTAATAAGCAAATGAACTAAATAAAACTAAACTAAAAAACAAAAACAAAGTGGTAGTATTTGTACATAATGTAAAAAAATATCTTGCCATCTGTGACACCAGTGAAACTTGTTGGGCATCAGACTAAATGAAAGTAAGAAAGAAAAGCAGATACTATATGATTTCAGTTACATGTGAAATTTAAAAATATTGAACGTACAGATACAAAGTATAATAGGGCTTGCCAAGGGCTCAAGATTGGAAGAATTGGGGAGAGTTAGTCAAAGGGGACAAGATGGGCCCTAAGATGAATAAATCCTGGGAATCTAATGTACATCACAGAGACAACAGTAAGAGCAGAACTGTGTTGAGTACTTGAAAGTTGTTATGAGAGGACAACTTTAATATTCTCACCATAACAAAATACTAATTATGCAAGAAGGGTGTGTTAATAAACTTTAACATCATAATATAAACATATATCAAATGTGCCTTAAACTTACACAGTGTTATATGTCAACTTTACCTCAGTAAAGGGGAAGGAGAAACTGGAATGCATGCACATTAGGGCTGGCTCAGTTTTGGAATATCATCCATGGGCTTCAGAAAACAAAAGTCCAGTATTGAACTTGCATCCTCCAATTTGGGACAGGCAAATACAAAGGGTATAAGGTGGAAAAAGGACATTATTTTCTATTTTCCCAAGTCATAGGGACTGAAATATGAAAGTACATGTCAAACATGAGAAGTGATTTCTAATCCTCCTTCTGAGTCCCACCAGTTTTATGTAACACGTGTACAAGATCAATTCTGCTTATATCCATCGTTCTGAGCAACATCCTAAACCAAGTAAAATAAGTTAACGATCTATGAAACATAAATATTCAGGATATTACTAACAGATAAAGAAATATTATTTCTTTGGGAGGCAAGTTAAACTATGTTTATTGTAAAATGAGCATAATGTTTATAGTGTATAGATGACATGTCCAGATGTGCTACCAAAAGTTTTTCACAACAATTCTTCATATTTTGAAGATAAAATCAAACTGAAGATGAAGGAATTCTTTTAAAGCAAAACACTATAAATGACCCATTACAGTATCTGCCACCCTACATGTGCTGAGTCTAAACCAGAGATTGCATTCCTGGGGCTGTTTCTAAGCCTCATCAGCATTAGGATGATACCACATTATCAATACATCACAAATAAGATAACAGAGTTATAGCATATGAATCTAGTCACAACTCAAACTCCAGATAATTTTCACATCTAATAATCTGGGTTTTTGTGATTTTTCCCAGTCCATACTGAAGTGTTCCCATTATAGAAAGACAGTAAGGAATTTAAAACAAAGAAATCTTCCCACAACTCATTTTTCTTTCGACTTTCCTAGTTTTTTTTTTTTTATAATGTTTTTCTATTATTCAAGTCAATTAAGCTCAAATTAAGTTTGTCACCCTTTTCAACTTCTGGGTCTACTGGGGTGGAATGTGAACTTCCTAAATGAACTAGTACCCTATCAACCTTTCAACCAGTATGTAACTGCTGTTGAGCACAACTTTCTAGGCTCCTCTTTCTACTCTAAGACATGTATCTCAACTGTTGTACCTGAGATCTCTTACAACTCAGTTGCTTTCTGACTGAATATTTCTGTTGTGCCCACTATGAAACCTGAAAAGGTAATTTCCAATGAGACTGACTTTTGAGGATGAATAAAACCCAAATGGTTTTTATTTTCCTCTTCAGCACATCAGATGTGCCATTTGCAATAGCCTGCCCATGGCATAAAGTAAGCTGGCGCCCTGGACTCTGACAAATGATGACCCTCATTCTGTTGCTTAAATCTAGTTCTTTGGAAGGGGACTGTGCTCACTGTAACCTGCTTTACTCACTTCTTTTTCTTCATTTTGTTTATAAGTTTCTATCTGCTATTCTAGATCACAATTGCTCTCTATTATATATGGAAACCATTTTCCCCTTGAACTTCGATTCCTGTATGTGTTCATATTGGTATGGAAGGAGTTCTCAGTATTCCTGAGATACTGCTATTTTCAGGACCACTCCACCATGTTTTTGCAAACCTGATTGAAAGGTGTAGTTATGAGTAGTGATAAAAACAACATTCCAAACACAGCATCTAATTCAAAGGAGAACTATGACTACTCCTACTGAAAAAAATTTTTCTTAAATGAAAACAGTTTCAAATATGTCAAAAGCATAAATTTTGAAATAATCATGTTTTTGTCTGGCAGAAAAACAAGGAGGTTGGAAGGAGCTTTGTGTTAAATTTTAACATTATGTTCATGTTATTTAGCATTATCTATTTTAAGAGAATTCTGCATAAAATTTAAAAGCATTACTAGCTGGATCTAATTTTCACTTGTTTGACCAACACACGTGCTCAAGATAATATATGCCTTACTTTCTAGGCTAGAAGTTGATTCCAGCAGAAATGAATATCACTTTTCTATTCTGAAAGCAATGTTCAGCAAGGTAGATCAGTAACACAAACGTTGTCATCAATCTAATGTGATAAAAATAAATCATATTCTTTATAAACAGCAAGGACACATCCATATTAGAAGTTTATTTCCCTGGTGCCAGGTTATCAATAGTAAGAACATTCATTCATTTAGATACTCCCATCATTTAGACAGTACTTTACATATTTTCAAGTGTTTGAGAGACATCTCATTTGGTTTTCACAGAGATATTATGAGGGAAAATAATTGCTATTCTTCCCATATTAACAGTAAGAGCAATGACACAAAGAGGTTATATAACTTATCTAAGATCACATAGCAGAGGTGATGGGAAGCTGTAGGTTTCTCATTTGAAACTAAAACTAAAATCCTAGGACCAGATGACTTCACCAGTGAATTCAACCAAACCTTGAAAGAGAACTTCACTCACATATCTATCCTTCTCAAACTCTTCAAAAAGTTGAAGAGTAGGGAAAGCTCCCAAACATGTTTTACAAGACAAACTTTATCTTAATCCCAAAACTAAGCAAGGACAGCACACAAAGAAAACTATAGACTGACTCCTCTGGTGAGCATAAATCCTCAACAAAAATCTTCACAAATAAAATCCAGCACTATATTGAGAGAACCATTCATTATAACCAAGTTGAATTCACTCTAGGGGTGCAAAATTGGTTCAACATATTCAAATCAATCATCATTCATCACATTGATAAAAAGAAAAAACCTATCATTTCAATAGATGCTGAAAATTACTTGACAAGAGCCATTTATGATAAAAACTTTCAAAAAATGGGAATAAAAAGCATTTTTCTCAACATAATAAAAGCCATATATGACAAACCAACAGTCAAACATCATACTATTATTGGTGAACACTGAAAACATTTCCCCTAAAATCAAGAGCAAGCTAAGTACTCTCATTACTACTGTTAAACATAGGACGGGAGTCCTAGCCAGAGTAATTTGGCAAGGAAAAAATACGTAAAAGGAATTCAAATTGGAAAAGAAATGAAACTATCATTATTCACAGATGACAACATACACAGAAAAACATGAATGTACCTAGAAGAAATCATACTGGCAGAAACAAATCAGAAGGAAAAAGACAGAAACCAAATGGTTTCACTAATATACGGACAACCAAATGAAAGTACACAACTGTGGGGGGGGACCAGTTGGAGTGGCCAGAGAGGGGAGGTAGTGGGGGACCCACAGGGACCACAATGATGTGAAATATATATATATATACACACACACACACACACACACACACACATATATATATAGAAACAAATTATTTATTAAAAAAAGTTAAAAAAAAACAAAATCCAAAGAACTCTACCAAAATAACACTGGCAATATAAATGAATCAGTGACATGGCAGGATACAAAATAAGTTTGTTTCTATATGCAAATAATGAATTAGAAGAAAGTAATTTAAGAAAATAACCTCACAATTGTATCAAAAAGGATAAAATACCTAGGGAAAAACTTAACAAAGGAGGTCTATACAATGAAAACCATAAGATACTGACAAAGGAGATAAGGCACAAAGAAATGGAAAAATATGCCATGCTCAAGGACTGAAAGAATAAGCACTGCTAAAGTGGTCATGTTACCTAAAGCAATTTACAGATTCAATACAATAGCTATCACAATTCCAGTGACATTTTTTGAGGGAATAGAACCAACAACTACAAAATTTATATGGAACCACAAAACCTCAAATGGCCACAGCCAAAGCAATCCTAAAAGAAAATAACAAAATGGAGGGTTCATGCTCCCTTCTTTCAAATTATACTACACAGTGATAGTAATCAGAGTAGTACAGTATTGAAACAGAAACAGATTCAATGAAATAGAGATTCTAGAAATAAACCTACACATGATGACAATGAATCTTTGACTACAGAGCCACAACCACACAATGGATAATGAAAAACCTCTTTTACAAACGTGTTGAGAAACTAAAACAGCCACATGCAAAAAAGAAAGTCAGTATATCACTACTTAGGTCCATACAGAAGAATTAACTCATAGCAGATTAGAGACATCAAGATAAAACCTGGAACAGAATGCTTAAAACATAGGTGTACACTCCCAGATAGCAACAGAGATTTTGGGCTGCAACACATCATCAAAGGAAACAAAAGCAAAAATAAACAAACGTGTCTATAACAAACTAAAAAGTTTCTGTGCTGCAAAAGAAATCGCCACAAAAACAAAAGGCAACCTATAAACTGGGAGAAGATATGTGCATATGATACTCCAACCAGGAGCTTATTTTTAAAGCATATAAAGAACTCATGAAACAATAAAAAACTCAACCCAAAACTCAGCAACAAGCCTAAATTGATATATCTTCAACGGAGACATTTAGTTTGACCTACAAACACATGAAAAAAATGTTCACATCGTTTATTACAAGAGAAATGCAAGTCAAAACCTCAATGTCACCTCACCCCTGTTAGAATGGACTGTACCATAAAGACCTCTAATGGAAATGTAATTTCATGTAGCCATTTTGAAAAGTGTTATGGAGAGTTCTTAAACTAAAAATGAAAAAAACATATGACCCAGTAATTCTAGATATTTATAATTTTCTAGATAATTATAATTATCTAGATAATTCCAGATATTTGTAAGGGATATAAAAATACTAGTAAGAAAAGATTTATATACTTCTACGTGCATAGCAGCATTATTCACAATTGATATGTCATGGCATCAAGCTAAATGCCCATCAAAGGTGACTAAATAAACTGTGGACATATACTAAAGATACCACCAGCTATTTAAAAAGATAAAATAGTGCCTCTGGGAACAAAATGGATGCATCTTGAAGTGATTATAGTAAGCAAAGTAAGTCAGAAAGTGAAAAGACAGTTACTAAATAGTTCAGTTATAGAATAAAAGTAGTCAAAAAAAATTAAAATACCTGGCAAAATACAACAAAATAATTCTTAGACTCTGAAAAATAAATTGGTTACCAAAGGGGATGAGGCAGGGTGGTAAGGATGGAAGGTGATAAGTTACTGGCATTGAAACTCCTGGTGGGGGTGAGTGAGGCATGTGCTCATAGAGGTGTAAAGTTGTGCTCCTGAAATTCTACATTACAAAAAAACGAATGGCAAATCAATACAATCAGAAAACAAGAGATCTTGACGATCCTGAAAGAAAGATATATAATATAGAGTGGGTGCACTAAGTAAACAGTTCTCTCTAAAGAAAATATCAGAAGTTTTATGTTGGAGGTAATGCTTGGACTCAGGGTATAAAAAGCATGACAGGATCTGAGACCAGACGACAGCTTGTATAGAAACCACAGAACCTGGACTAGAGTACAGCAGCAGATGAGGAGGGAGGGATGGAGCATGGAGAGGCAGAAAAATGAAAGTGAGCAGGGGGGAGACTATAAAAGCCCCCAGAGGACATACTATGCGCAGCCCACACAGTGTTCAATTCTCGAGCACCTACTATTACCAAATTATACCTCTAGAATCTCAGATATATACAAACTATTAAGGCTTACCTTCAAGGAAATCTTAATTTCAACCCATGCAGTGTAATGTTAAAGGAAATGAGACTTTCAAACTATGTAAAAAATATAAGCTTAGGGCTCAACATTTCTGTTATTTTTGTAAGTAAACATAAACTATGCCCTCAAACAGTGTTTCTGCTTCATTTTAGATTCAATGCATATAACCACACATTAAGCTTAGTGAAAAGGACTAAAATAAAAATTCTGTGATCAAGAGCATCAAAAATACTTTAAATATCACAGGATGAAGGAGATCATTTAAAAAATTATTCAAAACACTATGCTCTTTAACTCAGTTGTCTAATTCCAAACCAATCCCTCTCATTGGTTTTTAATTATTTTTCTAAATATTTTGAACTTTTTAATTTAAGTAACATTAGATTAATAACTTCTAGGTGTCCATTCTAAACCAACATTTGTATATATTACATTAAGTCACCCCTAAAGGTTTGATTCTATCCTTCACCACACAGTTGACCTATTTTACCTGATTTATTCACCCCACTTCCCTGTGCTCTTCTGATAATCATTGATTGATTTTATAATCTAAAAGATAACTTTTTTGTGGAATGCCTTTCACAGACCAGACAGGTTTGGGCTCCTGCTATGAGATGAAGCAAACTTCCTCTTACTTTAATTGCCTCTGGCAAACTGGAGACAAAACTAGCACTAAGTACCTCTAAAGAAGTGATAGGGAGCAGCTGCCCCTCCAAAATATTTACCTAAGGAAATCCTCCTTAAAGAGATAGCAACCACTTGTGAGCAATCCCTCTGTCCCCAATTACCTTTCAGGAACTAATATGTTAACCGATCTAATTGTACCCTCATCACCCGACCCTTGCCCTGTCTTCTCTATATATACCCCTTTCTTTTGTTAATAAATTGTCATTTGGTTCACTGCTTCCAAATCGACCTTTAGCTACTGCAGCTAAGCAATCTCTCTTGTCGTTCTTTGCTCCTACCTTGCTTTCGGCCTCCAACAACTTTAGTTTTATTTAAAACTACCATTCATCCACATGATACCCCATATAAATTTTGTTAAGAATACTTTTCTCAAGACCTCTCACTACTATCTCTTGGAAACATTTCTTAATATACCTTTCTCCAGTAGTAAATGTGCTCTATGTCATTATACATAAATTACAAAGTCTGAGATGTATAGTGTCCTCCAGGGTGGTATAGTTTACAACCAATACTATTCTACAGATTTTACATATGAACATCAGGAAAGACAAACTCATTCTACTTGAACGTTGAACAATAAAATATGTTCCCCGGAACTGGTTAAAGTCATATTGCCACCACCAAATAAAATCTGAGAAGATGAGGACACAGTAGTTTCTAGAAGCCATGGCCTTCATCACTGAGTCTAAGAAAGTGAGAATACAGAAGCTGCTAGACATACATAGAGGAAAACTTGGGCAAAACTCTCCATGAACTACAGTTCAGAAATCCATTTCTGGAAACATCCACAGATGGCAAAAAAATGAAGGAAAACATAAACAGATGGGACTACATCAAACTGAAAAGCTTCTGTACAGCAAAAGAGACAACAGAAAAAACTAAAAGATGCCCAACCGAATGGGAAAAAATCTTTGC
>PVHY01012258.1:0-45133 GCA_004024945.1 Uropsilus gracilis | reverse complement strand
AGTTTAAATCTGCAAACTCCTTAACTGCTTTCAGCACACATGCTGCCAGCCTGGGCCAGCCGAGGGTTGTTGCAGGCCCTCGGTGGCCACATGGCCAAGCTCACATGGCTCACATCTTTACAAGATGGCCGATTCCCATCTCTCCTCCACTGAACCTCTCTCTCTATCCAGTCTCCATATTTGAATTTGCATCCCCTCCTTTCTCTTTGTTTGCACACCCTTTATAATATACGCTGATTTCCCGCCTTCCAGGAAATCTGTTTCACCTAGACTATTTCACTTCTTTCTTCCCCCCTGCATCCCCCTGAAGGGCAATTCCAGCTAAGGTCATTCCCCCATTTTAACTTTACCTGTCCTTGAAATCTGCAATCTTAAACAGGAGGGGGGGGGGCACACCCTATCACAAGCACGCACCACTGTGCCTGACTGGGAACTAATCTTAAAAAGACATTGAGAGATTTTTCATGAGGAGAAAAAGTAGACCTCTGTTCAGACTGTAGAGTTTAAGTTAAGGGTAATTAAAGCAACAGATTTTGCAGCAGTATCCTGCAAAATATGTTTTTGTTTTTAAAGAAAAGGTATATAAAATAAAATAATAAATTCTGTACTCCTACCAATGATTCTCTTGACTATTATGAAAGCTATTTTACACACACACACACACACACATACACATACACATTCTATAAGATCATGGCTCCTTTAGAGAATTTATGAATCTTTTGCTAATTCCTCATATTCTCTTGCTCTGTGCATGGTGTATACAAATATCTAAAAGAGACACAAATGTGTATGCATTCATTGCATATTGCAGAGATGGGATTGTAATCTATATGCTATCATCATATTTTTTCCCATTAAATGCATAATAACACACTCTTGAGTGTTCATTCTGTTCATAATCTTGCATTCATTTAATACTCAGTACTCAGACCAATAATGTTCCTGGTCCATCAGTGTTTTTTAACATCCTAAATTGATGGGTATATTTTCATGGCATTTGATTTTTTTTTTTTTTTTTTTTTTTTTTTTTTTTTTTTTTTTTTTTTTTTTTTTTTTTTTTTTTTTTTTTTTTTTTTTTTTTTTTTTTTTTTTTTTTTTTTTTTTTTTTTTTTTTTTTTGAGACTAGGTCTTGCTATGTTGCCTGGGATAGTCCCAATCCCACAGACTCAAGTGATCCCCATCCTCAGCCTTCCAGGTAACTGGGATTACAGGTGTCCACCACTCCACCACTGCACCTGGCTGCTTTTTGGAGACCAGGTCTCACTATGTTGCCCAGGGTAACCTCAAACTCATGAACTCAAGCACTCCCTGGCCTCTTGCCTCCCAGTGCTTAGATTACAGGAGCATGCCACCACACCCAGCTTGAAATTTTTTTTAATCTAGGGATAATTTACAAATGCGTTTCCCCAAATTTGCTTTATTTCAATAGCTAAAAAAATATTAGGTAAAATATTTTATGTACATAGTTGTGTCTTTCTGCAGAGAAAGAAGTGTCATCTAAGAGTCAAGACTCATCTCAGCTTTGGTTGTCATTGGTTCATCATTAACTTTCCTGCAAACTAGTTTTCTTACCTTTGTCAAGGGGTTAGTATGAGCCTCCCTGACTTCACATAAAGGTTGTAAAAAGAAGGCTGGAGAAAAATACTGTACAAATTAAAGCATCATTAGATTTGCTTAATTAAAAGTATTGAGAATGTCAGTTTTTATATTTTCAGTAAACATGAAATTTGTTTTGATGAAAGGAAACCAACTCTTTTAAGGGAAAATCCACTCAGGTTATTACTAAATTTTTTTAAATAAATTTGCTTTCAGAAAGGTAGATTTTTAAGCACAACAAAAATTAAGCTTTCGCATATCAAATATGGTGCTAACTATTTACAACATGCATTATTTTCATTAGGCCCTCCCTGTAATAGCCTTGGAGGAGTTTCCAAGCATTCCCAAATCTAAAATTTGGACTCTTAACCACCTATGTCTTATTCACACTGTGTCCTTAAAGAAACACTGTAGCAATGAAGTTCAGAATACAGGTTCTGCTGGGTGTGGTGGCGTGCACCTGTAGTCCAAATACTGGGAGGCAAGAGGCCTGGGATTGCTTGAGTTTTCAGGTTCGAAACTACCCCGGGTAACATAACAAGACCTAGTCTCAGAGGAAAAAAAAAAAAAGAATATAGGTTCTGAAGCCTACCTGTCTGGGTTTGAATAAGTATGAAGCATTAACAGTATATGGCACATAGAAAGCACTGAGTACCATTATTTTCAGGTTATTACTTAAAACTATGCAGATCATTAAAACAGTAGTTTACTGATTCCACTGATTGCACTGGTTTGGGAATTTTTTTAATGTGTTCCCTACCTTGAACTCTGTCACAGTCATTTAGCTTTATTTAGTGTAGTAAAGCCATCAATTGATAGTTATTTTATGTTTCTTGTATCTGTGTTTTTTTTTTTTAGGACATTTCTGGTTCATTTGCATCCTTGAAAAGCATCTGTAGAAGAGGAAGAAAAAGATGGGTGTGAAAACATTTACTCATAGCTCCTCTTCCCACAGCCAGGAAATGCTTGGAAAGCTAAATATGCTGCGAAATGATGGACATTTCTGTGATATCACTATTCGTGTCCAGGACAAAATCTTCCGGGCACACAAGGTGGTACTAGCAGCTTGCAGTGATTTCTTTCGCACCAAACTTGTAGGCCAACCAGAAGATGAGAACAAGAATGTGTTGGATTTGCATCATGTTACAGTGACTGGCTTTATACCCCTTTTAGAATATGCTTACACCGCCACTCTGTCAATTAACACAGAAAATATCATTGATGTTCTAGCTGCAGCCAGTTACATGCAAATGTTTAGTGTTGCTAGCACCTGCTCAGAGTTCATGAAATCAAGCATTTTATGGAATACACCCAACAGTCAACCTGAAAAGGGTCTAGACTCTGGGCAAGAAAATAACTCTAACTGCAATTTTGCATCTCGTGATGGAAGCATTTCTCCAGTATCTTCAGAGTGTAGTGTGGTAGAAAGAACCATTCCTGTCTGCCGAGAATCCAGGAGGAAACGCAAAAGCTACATCGTTATGTCTCCTGAAAGTCCTGTTAAGTGTAGCACTCAAACAAGTTCTCCCCAGGTATTGAATTCTTCAACTTCTTACTCAGAAAATAGAAGTCAACCTGTTGACTCTTCTTTAGCTTTTCCCTGGACTTTTCCTTTTGGAATTGATCGAAGAATTCAGCCTGATAAGGTTAAGCAGGCAGAAAATACTCGGACTTTAGAATTACCTGGGCCATCTGAAACAGGTAGAAGAATGACTGATTATGTGACTTGTGAGAGCACGAAAACTACCTTGCCTCTGGGTACCGAAGATGATGTCCGGGTTAAAGTAGAAAGGTTAAGTGATGAGGAAGTTCATGAGGAAGTATCCCAACCTATCAGTGCATCTCAGAGTTCACTGAGTGATCAGCAGACAGTACCAGGAAGTGAACAAGTTCAAGAGGACCTTCTGATTAGTCCACAGTCTTCCTCTATAGGTATAATAACTTCTGTGTTTTTTATGATGCTATAAAGTCAATTCAAGCATTTATAAGTGCCTATTCAATTAAAAGGCTTTGTGCGGTTCTATGGGAAATGTTAAGAATAAAACATGGTAATTGGATTTTTTTAACGCTATGAGTACTGCCAGTTTGTTTTTAATAGCCTACATATTGGGAAAGTTGTCAAAATCTCAGGAGACAAAGGCAGGTATGTAGATCGATTTAAATATATGAATATGAATTACTTTCAGTGAAAAGAACTACCTGTTAAAAAAAATCCAGTTAGTGTTTTATTCTTTATTAAAAATTTAATGATAAGTTGCCATTTGCCAAACATTAGGGATACATGATTAAAAAAGATAGTCTCTGAATCTGAGGCTCTAATAGTCTAATTGAGGAAGCAGATGTAGAAATCAACAGTTAATGCTAATCTAGAGGAATTAACAGTATCGGGTTCATAAAGGAAAGAGTAAGTTAATACTGTATATTTGAGCTGGATCTTAATAACTAGGAGTTTGCTTTGCAAAAAAATATTGTTTTGAAATATTCTTTGCAAATGTGTAATAGTAAAGAGGCATGGAAGCAGTTTGGTAAGCAATAAATTCAGTGCAAAATGAAGTGACTAAATTATGGATTCCTAAAAATAAAGGAAATAATAGGAGACAAGATAAAATGTGTAGTTGAGCACTTACTGTGAAGATCCTTGCAGTAGTTTCAGTTAGGCTTGTGTTCAACTGCATATAATAGAATCCCTTCAGAGTGACTTACACCAAACAGGGTTTTATTTTTTATCACAAAAAAATGTTTAGATAGTTGGTCCAGTACTAGTGCAATAGTTCCACAATCAATCAGTGACCAAGACTCCTTGTATACTTACTTATAGTCTACCTAGTTTGTCTGTATCACCCATATACATATGCTTCATGGTTATAAGATACTGTCTTCATCTTTAGCTTCATATTCTAGGATAGACAGAAAGCACAGATGTTCCCAGAAAGCCCTAAAATACTTCTGCCAATTATGTCATGTAGTCTTTCCTATCTACAAGGGAATCTAGGAAGACAGGTTTATTAGTTGTGTCGTGTATCCCCTTAAATAAAGTTAAAGGAGAATGATGTTATATTCAACTAACAGTCTGCCACAACGAGACCAAGTAAGCTAATTGTCATAAGGAGTCTCCCTTCTAGAAGTGAAAAATAAAACCTTATAACCATTTTAGGAAAATTAGTTTGATATTGGAATATAGAAGGTTTGACTGAACCCAAACTGTCAAAAATTAGTTATAGTTTAGTTGTCTTAATAAATAAAGGTGCTTAGGGTAAAACTTAGAAATGGGTACTAAAAGATTTTATAAAGTAAAACTCATTACTACCTGATGATACAGAATTAATGAAGTGAGGGAATAGAAAAGAGCAGAGTACTCTGGATTACTAAGAAAATGATGATAACAGTTTTATTACATTCTGATGTGTCCTACAATTAATAATCTTTTACAGTTAAAGTACAAAAGACAAAAAAACAAAAATACAGTGGAAGGAGATGGAACCCATTTTAGATTAAACTGGATTGTATTTAGATGGTAACCAAGCATTATGGCCACAGAGCGGTTGAAAAGTCAGTATTGTTAAGAACATGATTGAA
This sequence comes from Uropsilus gracilis, assembly GCA_004024945.1. Lineage (NCBI taxonomy): Eukaryota > Metazoa > Chordata > Mammalia > Eulipotyphla > Talpidae > Uropsilus > Uropsilus gracilis. The sequence goes on along the minus strand of PVHY01012258.1, from coordinate 39,958 downwards.
GATTATCAGTTTGGAGTTATTAGCTGTAGCAGATTGAATCTTAACATGAAAATTTATACACAGATTACCAGTTTGGAGTTATTAACTGCAGCAGATTGAATCTTAACATGAAAATTTATACACAAGCACCGCAACTAAAGAACTAAACCTTGAGAAATATCTGTATTCATATAGAGAAGAAAAACCTATAGAAAATAAGGATTTCTCCATAAGATTGAGAATGAGAAGGCAATATTCTCTTCATTAGCTTCTTGAATTATGACTGTATGAGTTTCTCAGTGCCATCACAATATAGTACCACAAACTAGGTGACTTAACAGAAATTTATTGTGTCACGGTTCAGACCATATTCTAAAGTTAAGGTGTTGGCAGGGGCACTGCTTGCTCACTTTAAAAACTACAAAGGAAGGTTTCTTCCTTCCCTCACTTCCTAGTTTCTAGCAGTCACTACCATTTCTTTGACTTGTTACTGCATCCCTCAGGTTTCCACCTTAGTCTTCATGTAACTTCCCTATGTCTCCATCTCTGATTCCAGACTTACCAGTCATTTGATGAAAACCAAAGACTGATATAATTGTATAATTAGTTCTGGATATTTCACAGTAGACTACAGCTTTTTTTTTTTTTTTAGACTTGAAATTCTTTCCATTAAAAGAAAAGGAATTGTTAATGGGGGGAGGTAGTCAGGTAAGTTTTTAAGAAATAATTTGATAGTTTTCTCAGTAGCAATAATGAATACGTGAATTACTGAGATACATAACTAGAAATGGTAGAATTACAACATTGATCATATAAACAAACATTATTGCAAAATGATTAAAAGTTGAAGACATGAATTTAGACAGATCTATTTCTGCTTCTTGTTTCTACCACTTAATAGATGTGTGATTTTGAGCAAGTCACTTAACCTGAATTTCTATAACCATAAAGTAAGGATAGTAATACCTACAAGTGTGTCAATGTCCTCCCAGAAAATACCTATAGGCGAACAGGTTAGGGTTATATTTTTAATATCTGAAACTCCCCAGAAGTTATCCTAAATACACAGAATAAATTAGTGAGCAGTTGTACATGTACACCTTATGTCTACATTATAAATAGTATCTTTCTGGTAGAAGTGTTAGAAATACACGTTCATTACAATGGGAGTGAGACAATTTAGTGTCCTGTAAAATAGATTACATTAGTGGATGGAGTTAAACAATCCTTGCAAACCAAGCTGAAATGCTCTCTAAAGAGAACAAGCTCTCACAATCAGGATAACCCCAGATATCAGAAAGATACTTTCTGATTAGATAAGCCTTAACTAATAGGATTATAATGACTTTCAGCAGAAGACTTTTGATGATGGACGCCAAAATCCATTTTTTGAAAATAAAGTCTAAGTGTTGTGATATGATAGACTATGAAGGTCCTAGAAAAGAACCTATCCAGAAATGTGTATAGGAAATTTTTAAAATGTGTTACCTGAATCAGATGGAAGAGACTGGATAGATTAGATCCAGTCATCTGTTCAAAGTTGTAGCTATAGTTTTAAAAGAAACAGAAGAGTTTTGTTTTTCCCTATGTGTGTGGTCAAAAACAACTGAATGAACATGAGTGATTGCTTCAATCATAATAGCCAAAATAAGTAATAAAGGAATAGAAAAGGGCCTTAAAATCAGTATAAAAGCTATCCACTTTTTAATTTAGTATCTTTTGAAGTCCTCAGAATGCTTAATTTAAGGTCTTCTAATGGAATGGGTGGATATACAGTAGTAAGTTGGGAAACATGAATCCAGTGGCCTACATCTTGAGGTTTTACTGCTAAGTCAGTTGTTTAATATCTGGTAAGTTCCTTTCTACTGATCTTCTATCTCAAATTTTCTCTGGTAATATCTTTTCCAGAAGACCAAAGCTTCAGGTTTTAGACCATTTAGAAACTGCTTTAATTAATGTTTTCAAAATAACAATTCACACCTACTTGTGACAAAGCTGGAGGCATCCTATAAATCTCAGTATTCAGTCATATTGTCTGGTAATATGATAGAACCTAAGATTAAACTAAAATTCCCACTTATAAAAGGCAGCTTATGAACTTGACTCATAAGGAGTTACTTGTGGATCCCAAAGAGGATTCATCTTACCCTTGAGTCTCTTGGCCATAGTTTGTGTAGGGAAGATTAAGAGTTTTTAAGTGCTCTGATAGTTAAAGTTTTAGAATTGTACTTGTTCTCTTTATTTTCGGTTATGTTTGTGAATGATAAACATAGTAGAGAGTTTCCATGAAAACTTCATGTAGTTCTTTATTAACAATATCAGTGTCAAGTATATTACTGTTATTGGAGAGCTAAGTTGGGATCTCCCTAGTAAGGTATACAAAATTAGTAATTTTTTCGCTAACATTGCAGCATAGCTCTTTTGATGAGAAAAATCTCATTTTACTCTAAAAATAAACAAGAACAAGAACAAATTGATAACTCATTAGGAGGTGTTTTAATAGTGTGCTTCAGTATCTTACCAAGATTGTGTCATTGACAGAAAAGCCTTACATTGACAACATCCCATGGCAGTGCCACTCCATAGTTGGCACAGATAGATGCACCTCTAATGAACAGTTGTTTTCATGTCAAAAACTCCCTGCCAAATGGCCACTTGGAACTCCTAATTGCCATTGGTAAAATTGAAATAGTTGAGAGATTGTATACGAGTTAGTATTGCAGTGAAAAATTCATGAAGGAAGCAGTTAATTGACCTGGAAGAGGTACATTTTAAAATTGAGACAGCCCATGGGAGCTGCAGCTATCCATAAGAATAATGCTTGTGTAACTTCTTATTTCCTGTGCTTGACTAATTTGGGCCATTTGTCAGCTATCATACAGAAAGAACTTCCTGATTCTGGGTATATAAAACTAAGCAGAGCAGTTCTTGGGGATAAAAAGACAAAACTGAAGAAGTTCTTATAAAGTAATTTTTAATATAGTCATTGAAATATAACTTACATAAGAGTCAGTTGAAATGTACACTTCGGTGATTTTTTTAGAAGAGATGTGCAACCATCTCCACAGTCTTAAGTTTTATAATATTATCACCTCAGAAACCCTGTACCTCTTAGCAGTGACTCTTTATACGCCTTTCTGGTCTCACCCCCAACTCTAGACAATTACTAATATGCTGTCTCTAGATCTGCATATTCTGGATATTTCATATAAATGGAATCATATCTTCTGACTGGCTTTTGTTACTTTCCATGATAATTTTAAGGTTTATCTGTCATATCTTAAAATTTTTTGAAATTTTTTCCAGTCAAAAATCTTCTAAACTCAGCTTCCAAGGCCATTTTGGATGAGCCTGTGAGGCTTTTGTCCACTCTCAGTATAGTCAATTCCTCATATAGACAAGAGTAGACACTAGACAGATAGATTGTAAGGGCAAGTTTTAGAAGGCTAGAAAAATTTCATTAAGGAATAATGACAAATATAGTTAGATAACTAAAATAATCCCCAGAGACATTTTTATAGAAAAGCAAAATAAACCCAATACTGAAGAGCTTGGTGAAATACAATTCACTATGAGCTTACCTCCTAAGGTGAGGACAGCTTGTACCTCAAGTGATTTTTTTTCCTTTAGGCATTATTAACATTTGTTATAATTTTGTAGCATTTCAGTGTTTTATTTTTTTAGAAACAATTTAAATATATATATAGAATAATATACAGGGATTTTAGAAGTATGTTCTATTATTGAGGTACCTTGTGTTAAAGCCTTGAGAACTTCATAGGTCCTCCATATCTGCCACTGCTGTTTCCAGAGACCACCAGGATTTGTGACATGGGAGATCACTCAAAATGGGGTCTTCAAGGCTCCTTAATATGTGTATGAGGAAGAAATTACTGAGAATTGGGCTTGCTTTAGATGATTTTAGGGTGAATTTAAGGAAGGATTTGTTCAGACTGGTGATGTCAGAAAGCAAGGATAATTCTATGATTGGGTATCTTAATAAATACTTAGGGATACAAACTAAAGTAGGCTTAAAGTGGCAGTTACATATATTAGCTGGAGAGAAAAGGGAAATGTTTGAATTTTCTGTGATTGCATAGTGACCTTGTTTTTGTCTGCTTAAACAAAATTACATGTTTTGTCTCCAACCATTGTGACCTGGTCTGATGTTGGTATTCTGAGAGCTTGTTTATGTTCAACAGTAAAACACTAAAACCTCTTTGTGAAGGTCACACCCACTCCTGAAGGTTAAGGGACTACTTTTGTCATATGACATTAGATATTGTTTTTAAAATGTTCAGAACAGTGCTAGCATTGCTTAGTAGTAGATGGCCACTATTTTTCAACACTAGAAGGGTTTTGTAATAGTTGAATACTTAATGATGGTTAGCAGCAGAAAGTAGTAGTTTAATGCACCAGAACCTGTGATGCAGCCCTCATGGGTGAAAAGGAGTAGAATCTCCTTGGATAAGATAGTCCCCTTACCATACGCAGCTGATTAGCTCTTCAAATTAGCTTTATCATCTCGTAAGAGTTCTTTTAAGAATTCTGTCTTAGTCCTTAAACCAGAGAGTAGGGAAAAATTTACTAACTTAAGAAAACTACTGTCAGCAAAAGGATAGTGAAATAAAAGTTATATAAAAAATAAGCTATTGCTTATATATTGTGGTATTAAAACAGTTAATATTCCAGTTCCTGTGATTTGGGTTATCAGTGACAAAAGCAGTCATAACAGGAAAATATTTACAAGATTTGTTTTTGCCAACAGTTGCATGAATGATGTGGCACTCACTCATCTTAGACTATCCATGGTGTAAATGAAATTCTAGAAGTGTGGTTTTTTTTTTTAACTTGGAGTAGTTTTATTTTTAGCTTTTGGTGTATTTGATAGCCAGGGGCAATAGGAAGTAGTAACCTTTGTTTTAATTTCCCATGGTTACTCTGTCAGATTGGTGTTCTAGAGGCCAAGGATTAAATGATACAGCAGAATCTGGAGGTAGATTTGTTCTGCTAGATGCACCTTGCACTCCATTTCAGTTCTTCTTGACCAGCTTAATTAAGCAAGCTCTTTACATTGCTCTAATCAACGTAAAGTGACGAGGGTAAGGAGAAAATGAATGAGATCAGTTTTCTTGGCCTGCACAGAATCACACTTAGGCTTTAACTTTAATGTTGTCTGTATTCTATAGAACTGAAATACTCCTCTCAAGTGGGTGTTTTTGAGTATCCATGACCAGGTCCAAATACTTTTCCAGTCTTTTTCCTTAGGGCAGATTGAAATGGTAGTGTTCAGTTCACTTTTCTTTAAGGAAAGTAGTGAGAATGGAAAGATAATGAAGTGTTTGTTTTGTTTAAAGCAAAATGCAGCATTATGTGCCCTCTAAACTATATTTCTAAAAAAAAAATTAATTGAAGGATCAGGAATATGTTAGGTGCATAGGAGAAAAGCATCAGTGTCTTAACAGAAAGGGAAATGTCGTGATAGAGTGGGGGAAAGTAATGCATCAAAACGCTAAAATGTTGAAATCAGGAGGTACAGAACAAATGGGGCTGGTGCTGTGGTTAAACATGAATACACATAATTGGTAAAGAAGTTGAGGCAAAATATAACTGCCAAATTTTCTAGCTCAAATGATGTTGAATAGCTTGGATTTGTTGAGGGAATTAGGTTAGCTTTTGGAAATTTTTATGGAAGATGTTAAATTTTGGATTTCTTAGAAGGGGGTTATGTTATTTTTTTTGAAGAATTTTTTTGTAAGTGGAAACTATTCATTTCCTAGTAATGTCAACTAATTAAAGTATTGCAAAGGGAAAAATTTAAGTACTTTCATCAAAAGAAAATTTTATAGTATGTATCTGTTAGCAGATACTTATTAAATGTTGTATGTTTATGGTCTTATATAAGATTTAGTACAAAATGTACCTTTTTTCATTAAAATTTTGCAAACAAAAGCTTGTTCACTGTTCATGTACTGTACACTTCAGGAAGCTCAAAATTATATGGTATTTGCTTATTTGTATAGGTAATGTTGGCAAAGTTTAGTGCCTAGTTAAGAACAGGCTAGACTATTTTTCTTACTCTCCCACTGATAAATAAATACATACACACTTTTAAAGGTCACTTTACAGTATTAGTAAAGATAGTCAGGAAATTGCCAGGTTACATTTTGGGGCAACATCTGACCCAGAAAGTAAAGTGGATTATCCAAACACTGAAAGCTTGAGTCATAATCATAGAGAATACTTTTTTCCTAAGATAATTGCCAAAATAGATGTGCTTTTATCAACTAAAAGAAAAAGAAAAGAACAAGACCCCAAGCATTTGAAAGCTGTCAGCTTAGAAAAGTTGCCCCATACTTAAGTAGCAACCCCAAAGGACCATATTGCTAGAGCTAAACCTGCTCCCCTTCCTCCAAATTCCAAGGGATTGTAGAAAAAACTTTCATGACATTGGGCAGACCAGAAGATGAAAAGGAAAGAGGGAAACACATCCCTTAGTGGCAATTGACCAGCTCTTGCAGATTTATGTCATGAATATTTCTTAATCAGGTAGGTCAAGGAATCTCAGAAAATTTGGTTTAGGTAATGCCCTCCAGGCCTTAATAGAAACCAATATAAACTTCTTTGAAATAGGGCATATTCACCCTAATTCAACAAATTAATCCCTTGTAAATTATTTTCAAGGGCAATAACCACTGTCAGAAACATCCATGGTGCACAAGGAAACATGGCACAGAAAACCAACTGGGAGGAAAGAGCAAAATAAGGTGGCATAGTTGTTTGACAGTTTTCACAGAGATAAAGAATTTGTTTACTATATTTAACAAAATAAACTTCAATAATTGCAGAGTAGTAAATTAGAAAAATTAGTATAACCATCTTGAGGGAAAAAAAACTTTTAGAAAGGAAGGAAAATACCAAAACAAGAAATCTTGGTCAATATTTGGCTGCAGTGACCTTAGCAGAAAAAAGGATCGATAAATCAGAAGATCGAAGAAATCTGCTTATTGCTTAGAGATTGTTAAATCAGGGTTTTCTAGGAAAACAATGACTACACTACATAAAGACATAGAAGAGATTTAGTAGGAAGAATGTTTACTTAAATTATGAAGAATGGGAAATCCCTTAATCTGGCTTGAATCCCAAGAAAGCCTGAGTAGTGGACGCCTAATGGTGTTAGTCCCAGTCTAAATCCATAGACCAGAGAAACAGAACACTGAAGTTCCAAGCTGATAAATTAGCCATCTGAGATAAGAATGATGAAGACTGCTGTCTCTACAAATATTGGTGATGGACCTCCTTAAAAGGAGATGAGATAATGAGTTTTACAGAACTGATGAAAGGCACTGGTGTATAGAGACCAGCAAATCCCAAATATGAATAATAAAAAGTGTAGAAAACAAAGCATTTTTAAGATGACTATTACCTTCAGAAGAATATCTGACTGGATGTTAACATCAAAACTAGTGAGATGGGAGGAAAAAGCTGGTGGGATAGTATCCTGAATGTACTGAACAAAAATAACTCAACCTAGATGTCCATACATATTTCCAAAAGAAGGTGAAATGAAATTTTCAAAGAAATGACAATTTAACAAATCATTACAAAAGAAAAGTCTTAAGGGTGTACTTCAGACAGAAAAGAACACAGATGAAGGCCTAATATACAAGAAGAAATGATCAAAGAGTAAATATGTGAATAGATGTAAATAAACACTGCTTGTATCAGAGTAATATGTCTTAGCTTTATCAAAACTTAGAAGCAAACTATCAGACAATAATATCAGTTGCAGAATGAAAGTATGTGGGAAATGGAGAGTTAAAGAGTTCGTGAAGGGTTTTTCATGTTTATTTTATAGTACATGTAATGCGGTAACCAAGGTTTTACATACTTTGGTAGTACTTGTGGTGAGGTAATGGAGTTTGTTTACTTAGTAATAAATAGTTTAATCAGTTAAAAAATAAAAAGTTCTTGACTGCTTACATTATCCAGGGTAAAGTAACAATTTAACTTTAGGCTCTCATAAGTATGTGTCTAGTTTCTAAAGTAACTATTAGAAATAAGGAAAAGATTATATAATTTCCAAACTAATAGAATGGGGAAAATGGAATGATTACTCTCACTTAATTCATTCAACAAGCTGATTCTAAAATGTATGGAGAAAGTCAAGGGGCAAAGAATAGCCAAAATGTTCAGGAAGCAAATGAACAAGGTGAGAGGAATTGCTCTGACAACAAAATATATTAAGCTGTGGTAACTTGAAATCGGCATTAATAAATTTATATACATTTAATGCATGATTGAGATAACACTGCAAGTAGAGAAGAAAAAACTGATTTTCAGTAAATGTGTTCAGTCACAAAATCAACTCCAGGTGGATTAAAGAGACCTAAATGTCGAGGACAAAATGTAAATCTTTCATAAGGTAACTTGAGAGGTAAAGGTTTTTTAAAAGACAAAAAAACAGTAACCATAAAGGTAAGGATTTAATAAGTTTCAAATTTAAAATTTTTGGTCATAAAAAAAAAGCTGAAAAGTGGGAGGAGGGAGGGCAAGTCATGGAAGAGGAGAAACTTTTGTAACATGTATCAGTGACAAAGAACTTGCTTCTGAAATAGGAAAAGAACTCCTCTAACAAAAAGCAGGCAATGACAATACTTCGGGCTTTTCACAAGAGGAGTTCAGTAGAGATAAAAGGTGCTCAACCTTAGTCGTAAAAAGGGAAATGAAATTCAAGCCACAAGAAATATTGCTACATACCTGCCAAGACAGCAAAATTATAAAAATTCAGGAATTGATAAGAAAGTGGAACAACATAACAATGTTATTTCAGGTAAAATGTAAATTCAGTACAATCACTCAGAAAAAAAATCAAAGGTCTGTGTATCCCATGACACAGCCATTCCTCTGTATAGGTAGCCTAGGATAAACATGTTGTATAGCTTTAAGTTACTCATACAAGAATATTCAGAGCAATATTGTTCATAATGATATGAAACTGAGTGAAATGGATAAATTATTAACATTTTACAGCAGTGTTTGAATTTCACATGTATGTAACATCTGTGTCCACAGAAAAAGAAACAAGAATACAGTATGACTGAACTTATATAAAGTTTGCAACCAGGCAGCATAAAATTGCTATTTATAAGGAAGGTGGCAGACTTCCCTTTAAGGGCATGGTAGTAAATATTTTAGACTTAATTACATGATCTCTGTTGCAACAGCTACTCCTTTCTGCCACTCTAAGGTGAAAACCCTAGGTGGTATTCAAGCAAGAATACCTGTGTGTTTTCACAAGAACCTAGCTTATGGATCCATGTAATTCATACAAAATTACTTTTAAAAGGAAAGGGGACAAGAGGAAAAGAATAATCCTAAAAGGCAGTGTAATGGTTACCTCTCAGAAAGGGGAGCGCAGGGAGCATTTGTGATCCCAGACAAGTAAATGGGACTTCTAGGGTTCTGGTAATCTTTTAGTAGAGCTAATACAGCAAAACTCTGAGTTGTATGTCACAATGAAACAAGTTTTCTAAAATTTTCAGTGCTTCCTTGAGTAGTGGTTTTGTTTTGTGACACAAGGTCTCGCTATTTTTAACCCATGTAACTACAGGCTCTCGTTGCCCGGGGTACCATGAGCTCAAGCAATCCCCAGCTTCAGCTTCCCAGGTAGCTGGGATTACAAGTGTGCACCACCACCATGCCCACCTATTTTTTAGGACTAGGTCTTACTTCGAGCGGGACTCGAACTGCGCTCCCTGGTCCCCATCACGGCTTCCTAGGCTGCTGCTTACAGGCACGTGCCACCGTGCCCAGCCTGAGTGGTGGTTTTAACATTTTTTTTTGTTGAGTTTGTTTAGTTTATATTTGAATTGCTCTGCTTATTGCTGAAATTTATGTCAAAGTTAGACTCCTAAAAGTATTTCAGCAGTAATATAAGGCAAGTAAAAATACAGAATGCTGTTATTTTAATTTAATACATTTTGATATATACTTTAGATAATCTGAGTTTAGAGAGTTGGAGTTAATACCTTATTTTTTCACACCAAAGTATTAACAGCTGTTCTTTTATTCACAGGTTCAGTAGATGAAGGCGTCACCGAAGGGTTACCTTCACTTCAAAGCACCTCTACCACTAATGCGCATGCTGATGATGATGATCGGTTAGTACTAACATACTATGTGTTTTTTGTGTAATGACTGTGCTTGCCTAAATCCGAGCATTTTATCTGGGAATTATAGTAGAACTTTATAGGTACCCCACTTTAACTATTTTCACATGAGGTAACATCACCACATAATAAATTAGACCACTTATACAAGAATTTTCCAAAACTACCCAGTTCTACACTTTAAATAGTACTATATCAGGAGTAGATATACTATATGGTAAGATAGACATACTATCTACCATCTTTATTTATAAGTAAAATTTTATTGGAACACAGTGGACCTGTTTCTGTATTTTCCATTGATGATAGAATTGATTATGTGGTGTGCAAAGTCAAAAATACTTGCGACTGACCTCCTGTTAGAAAAAGTTTGCCATCATCACTATATATACCCATATTTTTAAAGTTAGTGTCTTCAGATTGACCTGCCTTGCTTACTATTTCCACTGAATGTATAAAAGGCATTTGAGATTTAATATGGTCAGGGTCTAACTCCCCTTTAAAGACGACTTCATCACTCTTACCCATCTTAGTAAATAGCAGCAACATCTCCCTCACTTCTCAAGCAATATCTCTAGGAATAATTCTGTATTCTTCTTTTCATCATCACTCCCCATTCTCCTACTTATTCCTTGAGCAAAACTTGTTAACTCCATTTCTTTGTGCAAAAATACATTCATTATTTGCCCACTTTTCCTGCATCTCGACTATAACCACCCTAGCTCAAAACACTATCATCTTTTGCTTTGACTACTTGCAGTATCCTTCAACTAGATTGATTTCATATTCCCTTATTATATCCTCAACATTGCAGCCAGAACCATCTTCTTTGTCAGGTTATGTTGCTTTTTTAAGCAGTAGATTTTTAAAAATTTTTGTGCCTTTTCTAAGTCAGATTTAATGATTTGTCATTCATTTACATGACTGTGGTATTAGTGATTCCGCAAAGCACCTTAATGTGTACATGTTTTGGCCTGGCATGGTGGCGTATGCCTGTAAGCGTCAGTCTAGGAAGCCATGGCGGGGACCAGGGATCGCGGTTCGAGTCCCTCTCGGAACAATGTAGTGAGACCTAGTTCCAAAAAAAATAGCTGGGCGTGGTGGCGCGCACCTGTAATCCCAGCTACCTGGGAAGCTGAAGCTGGGGATTGCTTGAGTCCATGCTACCCCAGGCAACGTGAGCCTGCAGTTCCACGGTAAAAATAGCAAGACCTAGTCTCAAAAAAAAAAAAGGTGGGGGCATGTTTTACTCACCCTCCACTAGAGCTCCAGTGCCTAATCACTCTCTCATTCCTTCATCTCTTTTACCTCCTCCCCTCTTTTCAAGGAGTACATAATATGACTTCTACCAAGCTCCTTTCACATCATTTTCCTTGCTTTCGGCACTCTAACAATACTGATGCTGGGGTATTTTATGTTTTTTCTGCTTTAGAGCCTTTCTGCCACTTTAGAATCTTAATTCTGCCTGAAATACTTTCACCCCTTATTTTCCAGTTGGTATCTCTTTCTTGATCTATAAATCACTGTTTAAATATCAATTTTCAAGGAAATTTTTCTAACCATGTAGGTTAAAGTAAAAGAGTACTAGTCACTATTCAATCACGCTTTTGATTCTTGTTCTGATAGTATTTCTGGGTGTTACTGATTCTCTCTGACTGCTGAATGTAGACTCCACTGCGTAAATACATAGACTATGCAGGACTGGCTTAAAAACTGTATTTGTTGAAAACTTGAAAGAAACAAGGATTTCAAACAAAGTTTAAAGTTCTAAATAGCTACACTGGTAGAGTAGGTTACTTGAATGAAATTAAATGAATCAGCATTTTGAATAAATTAATGAAAGCATAAACAAAAATAAGTGTACCTATTCAGATGTTAATGAGAGTATCTGTTTTATGCTAGATACTGTGCTTGGTGGAAATATAGAGATGTGTAGCCCTTGCTTCCAAAGAGATCAAACCACTTTGGGCAAGGGGAGAGTTTGAAGATAGACAAGAAAATAAATGATTTTGAGTCATCTGCAGACAGTTCTACTCCTCGGTATAGGAAGGTACCTAAGTCACTGGTGAATTTAAGAAAGCTTTCAGGAGGTGGAGATGTCTTCTTAGCTACCATTCATAAAATGAATAGTTGTTAAGCAAGTAAAGAAAGTACAAGTAGAAGTTAAATGTACAAAAGCATGGTATATAAAGGAGAACCTGCTTGCTATAGAGTATGTTTGGGGGTATATGACAAGAAATGAGATTGGAAATGAATCCAGATCATGAGGACTCTAATACCTTACAAAGTAGTTAGATTTTATTTTGAAGATGACTAACTGTTGCAGGATTTGGGATCAGCTTATTCAAAAATCACTGTGAAACAACTAGATAGGTTGGAGGAATTACTCATTCTGCCCTGCACTGATGAGTGAGGGTCTAAGTTAAAACAGTAATAGAAAAGAAAGGATTAGAGAAATTAAGAACCCTTAAATATAAATTCATTTATTATTTTCTATGGTCATAGATCCTTGGAGACCTTATAGTGCTGGCCATTTGAGGCAGTGACACTATTTTTCATTTTGTTATAAATGAAACTTGTAATCCAACAGTTGTTGAAAAGAGACCATGTTTTTCCTTTTGTTCATTTAAAGGTGTGCAGAAATGTTTATTCAACTTAAAAATCAGAGCCTGGTTGCCTTCTTTGGTCTGTTTTTTAGATTGGAAAATGTTCAGTATCCCTACCAACTCTACATTGCTCCTTCTACTAGCAGTACAGAACGACCAAGTCCAAATGGTCCTGATAGACCTTTTCAGTGTCCAACTTGTGGGGTACGATTCACCCGTATTCAGAACCTAAAACAGCACATGCTCATCCACTCAGGTAATGTCATCTTTCCTGTTACTGCAATAAGTACTCCGAAACATTATTTTAGTATTCCAGTTAGATACAGAAAATAGGGGTTTTGATTTCAAAAAAAGTATCTTAGGAAATTAAGTGAGAACAGAGAGACCTTAGATACATTGCTGAAATGGCACATTACCAGAGCTGTTTGTTTATGACATTGCTATGTTCTGATTCAACTTGAAGTGTGGGAGTATGTGTAATAGTAAATTAAAGATACTGGACATACTAGGTTTGTGTGCGTGTGTGTATATATGTGAGAGAGAGAGGCACAAATACAAGTGATAAAGCAAATAGGTTGTAAGGTATATGTTACTGTTATTTGTACCATTCTTGTAACTTTTTGCATTTTGAATTTATTTCCAAATAAAATAATTTTTAAAATCCAATTAACAGTTTAAATTCTTCATTCCTGAATTTCTCTGTGCCTGATTTTGTCAACTCTATAGTGTTGTTTAGTATAAAAAAGATTTTAGACAAATGATATATAACACATTTGAAACATAAGTTCAGTGATCACATAAAAGCAACAAAATGATGGTGGGTAAAACACCTGTGGTGAAAAGGAACTCTGATAAAAAGCTCCTGTATTCAGCCGTATTATCTCACATTTCTATAGATAGGTCTAATGGTCTCTGAGCTAAAATCAGTTCCCTATGACTTTGTTCAACCAACAGATTGTGTTTGGAAGCTTTTTAGTATTTTGCCAAGTATGAGTTGGAAGAGACTATAATAAACTGTCTCTAAGTTATATGTTAATATTTACATATTTTCTCTCACTATTGCAATACTCAAAGACCCAATTCATCAAATAATAGTCTGTTAGGATCAGTCTATTCAGAGATGTTAAAATTTTCTTTTCCTTCTTATTTGTCTCTGAGGTAGGAAATAAAGATTTCATCCTTTTTATGTAAACCTCACAACTTAATTAATGTCAATGGAAATTTAGGTTGTTTTAAATAGTGGTTAAATTATGTTTTGCATTGTATAAAATGGATGATGTAGAAGAGTATTCAGAAGTCTCCTCAAACATATGTTACCTAGTTTCCCTTTGTGCTCTCTTCCTTTTTTAAGCAGTGGTGACTTTTCAATGTTCTGTGCCTTTCTGAAATGCTAAATTGGAATTTCTACTGGTAGCTTTTTTCTTTTCCAATTATTTGTTGCTACAAAATTGCATTGAAAACTTTGAAAGGTTTATTATGATCAGTTTACTTTGTTTTTAGATAAAATTTGTTTTGCTTTATTTTATAGGAATTAAACCATTTCAGTGTGACCGCTGTGGGAAAAAGTTCACCAGGGCATACTCGCTAAAGATGCATCGCCTAAAGCATGAAGGTAAACGCTGTTTCCGGTGCCAGATATGTAGTGCCACTTTCACTTCCTTCGGGGAATATAAACACCACATGAGGGTTTCCCGGCACATTATCCGCAAGCCTCGGATTTACGAGTGCAAAACATGTGGCGCCATGTTCACCAACTCTGGAAATTTAATCGTGCACCTGAGGAGTCTGAACCATGAAGCGTCAGAGCTAGCAAACTACTTCCAGAGCAGGTGAGGTGCACAACGAAAACCCAATCAGGAAAACTTCTTTCTAAACTCTCTTTTCCTGCTTTTAGGGCAGCCTGCTGTGTTTTTTGTCAGGTTGCCAGTTAATCAGTCACATTCCTTTTAAATTCCCACTGTCCATACTCTGATCTCCTGATCTGATAAAATTTTGCTGAATCTTCTAAGTATATATAATTATGTTTTTATAGTATAGTTGGTTTTAGAAATCTTTTCCTACAGAAGACTATTTACCCTCTTTGTTTTGTTTTAATATGTAAAGCTACAGGATTCCATTGTAGATCATAAATAGACCTCAATGGAAAATTTACTATGCCAGGTCATATTCACTGATGTTGGATTACATCAGACTTTTTGGAGGTTAATAAAATTCTTTCTATTTTTAACTATATATAGTAATATACATTTATCAATCAAATTTCAACAACACACAATATAATGGGTCTGATTATTTAAATCAAATGAAGTTTTCCCTTTTGTCAGTTTAGAGCTTCATGTTTTCAGTATTATTTGTTTTTGTAGAATCCTTTCTGAATTGTTGGGTATGCAGGAAAATCAGATTCTAGTTCTAACTTTGCCACTAACAATTGTTATGATTGAATATATCACTTTACAGAAACTTTTAGAGAAAGATAAAATATAAGCCTTCAAGATGAGTTTTAAGGTTTTCTATAAATATAAAATTCTGTTGTCTTTCCAGTACTTTGTCAGAATGCTACCTCTGTAGGAATCCTTAGTTTCTTTTGCAAGTGAAACCTTTGCAAACTTTTGAATTTTAAACCATTTTTATTTTTTAGATCTTATTTTTAAATACATTCCAAATTATCCCTGCGTAATTTTTTTCTCTTCCAACTAGACTTTCATTTAAATGTAATCATTTCTAATTGAGCATCTGGTTGTCACATCACTAAACCTACATTATACATAAATCCAACACTGGAACTAGAATAGTGTCTAGTTAAGCACTCCTGTTGTGTGTATCTTCCCTGTTTCTATTCTCCACTCCTCCTTTCTAACACCTAAAGACTTCTTAGAAAATGTAGCAAAAGACATTTTAAGATACTTTTAGAGAATGGAATTTTAATTTTTTTATTAATACTGGACAATCAACTATATTTATTATAAAATTATAAAACACTGATTTAATTATTAAATAAGTAGACTATTAAGGACATTCAATATCAGTAAATTAAATACTTTCTGAGGACTGACATGTAACCAGTTTTATGGCATCCATTTCTAAAATCTGATTCAAAGGCAATTTATTATTGTCCTCCATATTTCAAACCTAATTGCCGGATACACCAACTATTTTACATTTCTATGTAGATTATGTGTAAGGTGATTTATGCATAAGGACTTAACTTTATCAACTAACATACTCAGGATGTTTACTAAAAAGCTCGGTTATACATCTTAGTGTCTAAGCCAAGGAATGTTAAACGTATAGTTACTTAAATAATCTTTGCTTAAGTGAGCACACTTATTACATTTTCATGTACAGAAATTTATACATAGAACAAGAAAGCCTGCTTAGGTGTCCCAGTAACACTGAGGGTGAAAAGTAATTTTACCTATTATTGGTAGGAAGACTTGATATTATCCTTTGGTTTTTTTAACGATTTATATGGTCATATTGAGAAAGCTTAGAATTTGAAAATCCCTGAGTTATAATCTGTAAGAATTGGGGAAATACCAACTTCCAATCTTGTTTTACAAATCAGGTGTTTTGTTGTGTCTTATTGTTGATTTGAAAATTAACTTTCTGCTTCACCCTTTGCTTCTTATCTAGTGATTTCCTAGTACCGGACTACTTAAACCAGGAGCAAGAAGAAACCCTTGTTCAGTATGATCTTGGAGAACACAGTTTTGAAAGCAACTCCTCTGTTCAAATGCCTGTAATTTCACAGGTCTCCTCGACCCAAAATTGTGAAAGCACTTTTCCTTTGGGGTCTCTTGGTGGGCTGGCAGAAAAAGAGGAAGAAATGCCAGAGCAGCCAAAGACCAGTACTTGTACAGAGGCAACCAGAGATGACCCCTCAAAATCAGAGTTGTCTTCTATAACTATTGAGTAATTTCATGGTTGGGCTTCATTTTTGGTTTTTGGAAAGTGCCTGTGCTTGGTCTTGTACATTTAAGTTTAATTTATAATTTTTTTAACAAAAGGGTTTGGGAAAAATTTCCCTTTTTGCTTTGTAAGCCCTGCATCTGAAGTTGTATTTTTCATGAGAGATTGGTCCTGTAAGTGAACGGTAACATGATGTTGAAACCTAATAGAAAATAGGAGATTTAAGGAAAACCAGTTGACTTAAAATACATACCAGTTTCTTCTTCCATTGTATGCTAATAGATCTCTAGGCAAAGAAGAAATCAGGTAATTATTGACCTTCCTGAAATGAAAGGGTATACCATAAATTACTAAATAGGGTCTGACAAATGACTTGGATAGATGTTTACTTCTATACACAGGACATTGTACAATATTTTATAAAGCCTATTGTTTTGGGCGGTATTTATGGTAAGCTTTCTTAAAAAATTATTAGGACAAATACTTCTGAAATTTAGTGTACTTTTTTTTTTAGCTTTTTCATTTCTATTATGATTTTTTGTGGTGAAAATTTTGTATTGAGATAGGCATTTCCTGTACCTTTATAGTAATATTCCTTCAAATTATCTTCTATGAAAGAAGGCAAGGAACCATAATTGAGAATAGTCAAACTGTGCATGAAGCGACCAGGAATGGAGAATGAAGTATGTAAATCCCTGCTTCATAAAAATACTTTAATGATACTTTTCTGGCTAAAATTGTTTACCTGGTCTTTAAATGTTAATTACTGGCTAATTGATTATAGGTCATTTCAATAGGTCATTACTAAACTAGTTTTCCTCTTGCCCTATCCACAGTACTTACTGTTGCATATACTGGTGTGTTACAATATAAAGGAAAAAATATTGGGAGATAGTCTATATTTTATATATAGATTTATGTATTGTTGGGGATGATTTTATTGTGCTGTTTTGGACAAAATAAAGAATTCTTTGTTAAAGCTACATTCTTAAACCCAGTTAAGATCGTTTACAAAATTCCATATGACAACTACACATTGTCCATGTTCCAGAATAATTTTAGATATTGCCAAGTTTATTAAAAGCAGTTGATATAGTTTTACACAGTGTAAGCAATAATGTAGAAGATGAGAAGAGACTATAAAATGATCTATGGTTCATAAATCTGTTTGGGGTAAAAAATTATTAAGAAGTGCTAATATCTCACCTCTTGCTGCTTAAAAAAAAAAGAAAGAAAGAAAGAAAAAGAAAAAAAGAAATGCCCTGATCTATAGGTGAAATTTATATGATATTCTAGGCCGGGCACGGTGGCTCATGCCTGTAAGCTTCAGCCTATGAAGCGGCCAGGGCTAGGGATCGCGGTTCGAGTCCCACCTGGGGCCCGTAGTGAGACCTAGTTCCAAAAAATAGCTGGGCGTGGTGGCGTGCGCCTGTCATCCCAGCTACCTGGGAAGCTGAGGCTGGGGATTGCTTGAGTCCGTGGTACCCCGGGCAATGAGAGCCTGCGGTTCCACGGGCAAAAATAGCGAGACCTAGTCTCAAAAAAAAAGAAAGAAATTTATATGATACTCTAGACTGGAGTATACTTACATCTGGTGCCCTAGGAGCATCACTCATCTTGATCCTTAATATTCATGAGTCCATGCGCAATGAACTTTTGAGTCACTCTTTTTGTCTGTGTATGTACCCAAATTTTAGTAATTATGAAGGCACCTGTGATTAACATTAGGGAAAAAGAAATATAACTTCCTCTTTAGAACACAAGAATAGAACTTTATCTAGGTGCTAGATATTAATAAAATATATTTTTAAGTTATAACAATTTGTTTTTAATTGGCTAATTCTGTAACCTATTCTCATCCTGTCCCATGTAACTTATGAAAGTTTTTGTTTGTTTTTTAGACCAAGGTTCTGTCTCTTTCCACAATCTGTTTTGGTTCCAACTCTTTATCTCACTCATGAAACTAGTATTTTTTCTTTGCTCCCAAATGTAGGTGTATTACCGTTAGGAAAAAGCAACTTAGACTGGTTGTGATGTGTGCCCACCATTTATGCTTCTTTGCTAATACGGTTGAATTAATTATTTTTTGTAACAGACTATGATACCTCTTAGTAACAGTACTATTGTGTTTCAACTGGAAAGATCGGGAATCTTTATTTTTAATGTCATGTGTGTTAATTTGAAAACTGTTACGCCTACCATTAATCTGAAAGCTAATTTTAAAATCTTAATGGTTTAGGAAAAGAACACAAAAAATTATGACCCAGAATAATTGTTGCCCTCAGTTCTCGGAGTTATTTAAAAAAATTTTTTAAAGGAAGAGGAAAGTGGGAATCAAATTAGTATCATTTGGGGGATTTGTTGGTTGAAAATAATTTTTAGCACCTACCCCCCCATTCTGAGAACTCTACATTAAGAGAATCCGGCACAACTTTGGGAGCTCCAAGGTATTCTGTTTTCTCAGAATTTAAGATTTAGCTACTAGCAGTTCTATCCCAAGTGAAAATTTTAGATTTTCTGATTATTATAAATTGTACAGATTTCCAAGTTTAAGAAAAATTTGAATGTACTGTGAAAATGCTTACATGGTTAGTTGTTTACTACTCAAATTCTACCAATACAGGTAACTAGTATTTAACATAGTGTTGTAAACAGTGCCCTTTTCTCTTTCAGTGAGGGTCTTCATTTTTCTTGAGACACAGTTTAAGCATATTTAGCTTAGGCATCTGTTTTAGGAAACTAAGCTGCAAGCGATAATTGTATATAGTGTTACTTAGGTTTATTTAAAGTTCACCTAAAAGAGGGATGCCTGGATGTATAATTTTTACCAGAATATATGGAAAACTTTACAAAGAGATGAAACCAGTTACATTGTTTCATTCATTGGAAATTACCAATATTACTCAACATAAAAGAAATTTCTATGTTAGAGTACTTAAGCATAAGTATCTTTCTTATGACCCAAGAGGGTAACTTTGTTGATATTTAAAGGGCTTAAATTTTAGGATGCAGGATAAGTTGCCTTTTTAAAACCAAGTATTTTATACAATAAAAACATTTATTTTCCACTTTTAAGCTACCAAATAAATGTGATATACTTTAGAAATGAGCAAATGTATTCACCCTGATACAGGATATTAACAGCTCCTGAACTCATTCTCTTAATTTTTAAGAATGTATTCTCACAGTGGAAGCATCTAGCATGTCAGT
Organism: Uropsilus gracilis; assembly: GCA_004024945.1. Classification (NCBI taxonomy): domain Eukaryota; kingdom Metazoa; phylum Chordata; class Mammalia; order Eulipotyphla; family Talpidae; genus Uropsilus; species Uropsilus gracilis. Next base: position 20,082 of record PVHY01012258.1, on the reverse strand, counting down.
GATTGTGCTAAATCAGAAACAAAGGGATGATAATGGAGTAGGACTTTTTTCCCCCCAAATTCTAGGTTTCTATAACCAGTTGGAGGTTGAATTTCAGGTAATCTTTTTAGTTTTTGTACAAATTACACTTAAATTGCCAGCTTTTAGAAGTTTTTGGTATAAGATAAAGTATACTAAAATGTTTAAGTAATCTCATTCAGTCTTAGATTTTAACATTTCAGTAACCATCCTGGCTTACAGTAATTCACTTCATGTTGTGACACATGCCCTTTAGTTTAAAAGGAAAAAACTTTCATTTTGTTAGACTATTTTAATAAATGCAATGGACTAGTCAGCACATGTGATGTACTTACCTTTGGTAACTACTGAGCCAGATTCTCCTGATGTATGAATGGTTCCCTGGGAGCCTTTGGAACCTCTATTAACTTTCAGTCTCTTGCCTCTTACTGTTTTCTTTTCATACTTAATTTAAATAGACATCAGCTAGTGTAGTAGCTCTTATTTTGAAGCTTTTCAGATCATGTTTTAATCTCTTGACTTGTAGACTCTAGAAAATACATTATTATATAATGTAGTGGCAGTTTTAATAGTATGCCACATGGAGTGAATTATTCTTAATTACTTGGTGACTAAACAGTCCTAAAATTGTCATATAAAATTATCATGAAAGGAATATTAGATTTGAGCGAGTGATGAAGAGAATCAGAAAGTTTTATACTCCACTTGCTCTGTTTTTCATTCATCTGCAAAACATGAAGTTGTAACTCAGCAAGGTGACAGAGAATAGTTTTCTAATTAATATTAATGGAGTGGGAGTGAGGGGACTCTAGAAGTTTTGCTTTCAGAAGTGACAATGTTGGTAAAAGGCAGTTAAGTATGATTTTCATTGTAAGGTATCGACATATAAGATGCTTTATTTATAATATATTTAGATTTTGAAAGTTACTAAGAATGTATAGAAACACTTCTGAAGTAGTGGAACAGAATTAGGGGGTGGACTTTAGTAAACATATCTAAGAAATATTTAAGGATATTCCTACAAGTAAGCATTTTCTAGACTAAAACTGTCAAATTTTATGTTATCTCTTTGCCTATACACATTTTTATCTTTCAGTGTCATTTTTGCTTGGCAAAATATGGTGACATATAGGATGTTTTCATTGGTATTTCTTGCAAGACATTTCTCAAAAGCAATAATGGTTGGGATTAAACAATGATGTAGAATTGAGCCAATTTCCAGATTCATCTAAGGGACAGTCACCCTGTTTATTTCATGTTTATATTAAAACTATCGAGATAATTTGAGTGGGGAATAAGCCTGTGTCAGATTATGGGATGAAGACTCCTACTAACATCATAGTTGTCCTTTTTTTCTCCTACTTCATACTAAACTATAGTACAGGTAGATGTTTTCACTACATCTTCATGATTATATTTTTGTGATAGAAAAAAGTAATAGTTCCATTTCTTAACAATCACTGCATAAATGTCAGGTGGTGGTACTGGAATCTCACTTTGGCAGTATCCCAGAAAATCAAACTCGGAAGTGTTTGTGCTACTTTAGTTAAGTAAGCTCCCTCTATGTAGGACCCAGGCAAGTTCCAACTAATACCAAGATTCCTGTGTACATAATAGCTTACAAAGAATTTGAGTTCAGATCATTGATTAAAAGCAAGAATTTTTTTTAAAAAAATGTTTAAAACAAAAAAAAATTATATTAGTTTTGAAGTGCCTGGTTTATAAAGTCAAATTCTTTATTGCCTTTCTCTTTTAAATTAACTAATTTTGCTAATTAAGCTTAAAACCCTGGGCTCAATTTTGGTGATTTATTGATAATATTGCTGCTTGATGGTTTGAGGGGCTACAATGTCATGACTTTCATTGAATTGTTTTTGTTTTCCTAAAAACTGGTCTAACCATATTCAGATAACATTAGCAACAAATTAAAAAAAAAATTCTGTAAATGAATGTTCAGGTTACCAAAGTACATCACCTACTGAGGAAGGATAAATCTTCCCTGCTTTCAGAGGAGCCACTCATCTCTTAACACATGTGGCTTCCCTTGGCATTAGTGGAAGCTATGCTCATTTAAGAATGGGAAACCTTTCCTACAGTTGCTACAAACACCTTTTTTCTAGGAAGAACCTTTTCTATGATCAGGTTGTCTTCTTGAAAGATTTCTTTTATTTCAATTACCAATTTAATTTTCAAGCTGATATGTATGTGAAATCTCTCATACTGAGAGTAGTAGTCCATTAGTTTATTGAAAGTTGCACTGTTTTTCATCTTTCAGGTGCCTGAGATAGATGCCATCAGGTATTTGGAAGGAGTCAGATCATATACTTTATTCATTTTCTTCCTTGTACAAAATGATGGCTTCTAATGCGTCTATTTGAAGGTGTTTTTTAAAAAGCAAGAGTCCCCTATATAGTAAAATTTGGTTTCAATCCGAGTCCCTGATTTTCCTGTTGTTACTGGTGCCTCCCTCAGCATCAGAGATTGCCTGCCTCATTGTAGGGCACCCTTGTGGCACCTTATGTCCAATTGGAGGATAGTATGTGGCTTCTTTGTGCCTCTGCTATCTTTTCAAAAGCCATTTTATAAAAATAGTAGGTAGCCTATTTTAATATTTAAATATATATATTTGTGAGAGATACTTTTAGAACAGACTTTTTTTTTTACTTTAAAATTCCTGTATTCCCATTTTAAAAGTAAATTTAAGCTTTCCAATTAGGATTTGTCTTTTTCCACAGCCACATAATGAGAAAGTCAGACTGAGATAATAAACCATAATTTAGTGATAGAAATTGATGTCTGGTTAAAGGAGACAGATGTGAAGATAAAAATTCTCGGTATAACAAGCATTTTTAAATTGTTTATATAATTTCACATTTGCTGCTACAGTTGCTCAGTATTTTACAGAGCTGACATAAATTTGGCTCCATTTGAAAACTGGAGTACTTCAGTACAGCCTAGGAGGAAACTGCCCCATGGTCTTCCAGATGGGTGATGGACTCTTTGTTTAGCTGATGCATGCTTTAATATTTACCTGTAGCCCTACGCCAAGGCAGTTTGGGGGAAATTTTTTTACTTGCTAGTTAGAGCAGTGTGATTCTTTTGGGGCACTGGCATTTTGTGAAACCCTTGGGGACGGGTAACGCTGGGGAGAAAGTGTGAGTTAAATTATGTAGGTGGGTGTTATGTTTTCGACCCCTCTCCTAGAACCAGTACAACTCTTAACTATGCCAGTCCCCAGTCCACCAGCTTGGTATCCAGTTGTCATCTCATTCAAATATGGCTTTACTTGGTGACAGTGGCCAAAGCTAAGTTACTTGGCATGTTTGACTTTCAACAATAACAAAAATGGTTTTGGATTTTATTTCCTAAAAATGTATACAATGTCAGAACTTCACATTTTGTATACTAGTACCTGGCTATTAGTATTTTACAGGAACCGTAGTTCTTGGTGATTACATATATACATATATATATTTTTGTGACTTTTGTAAACTAAGTGCCGTTTCAACGTTACAATCATTTTTAGAGTTATTGTAATCAATGTGAATATCATGTTTTTTTTCAAATCTGTTCTGAGCCTATAGTGTTTGCTTTGTGAACATGTGTATTGTATATATTCTGTATAGTTACATTGTACTGAAATACTAGCTTGTTTGATATAAGGAAAGTATGTATTGAGTACCTTTTGCTAGCCTGGTTGTTTAATCTTTTTTTAAAAAGTTTAAACTTTTTTTTAAAAAAATCTTGAAACTGGCCTTTATTATATGGTCACAAAGTTGCAGTGAGAAGGGATGGGCAGGGAAAAACTAGTTTTGAGTGTCTTTGAATAGAAACATAAGCTTAAATTTGGGATTTTCCCCCCTCATTAAAATGTTTTATTAATGCTTTATGGAGAAAAACTTCCTGCTGTTATTTATTGTTGGCTGGAAGAATTGGTGGTGTTGGGTGAGGTCAAGCAGATAAAGTCATCAGACTAATGCACCTTCCATTTAGTGTCTGCAGACTAGAGTATTAGGCAGCACATGTTAGCTTCCTTGGCAAGCAAGGAAAGAGCTTAAGGTGCAAAGACTCCACAAACATATCCCAAAGGGATAAAGAAGGCTAGTTGGAGAAAACCATCAAATCATAGCGCAGTTGAGGATCCTTGTACAGCACTGGATTCTTGTACAAGGCTACTTCCTGAGACGTGCTCTGTATCTTTCTGAAGTTACATTTGATCAGTTAGCAACCAGGAAGGAGAAATAGATATTTGTCAGAGGAAAACAGCTCCTTACATCGGTGATGAACCTATGGAAACTAAAGGAGGGACTTTCTGATACACATTCATCTTGATGTGATATTGCCAATAACTGGTCTGCAGAATGAGATTATCAGGCAGAGAAAAATTCATTTAATTGACTCTCAACCTACACTAGAATTGTTTTAGAGTTAAGTTCAGAGTGGGAGAGGGTAAATTTTTTAAGAACATTGTCTTTCAATGCGTGTATTGACTATTTTTAAACAGTTTGCCATGTCTCTCAAGATCAGAAAACTATGCAGAATGTAGAGTTTAAAATAGTTGTATCCTTTGCATATAAATAAGTGCCAGGGGTGAAAATCCTTCTGGAAAATGTTGCTAAAGGTAATAACCAAAGATGTGTTTCTCCTCAGTTGATAGAGTTAAATTTTGAGCATTCTCTTAAGCAGTAATCTTTGTTCAGTGTACTAAACTGAGGAAGTTAACAAAATAAAATCTACAAAAAAAATCTACAAGAGTTTAAGTGAGGGAATCAAGCTCATAAACATCAGATCCCAAAGTAATATAATTCATTTTTTAGGTGAGTGAAATCACCATTACCCTCTAAGGTGAATTAAAAAGATCTACTATGAGAATAGAAGGGAAACTGAGCAGTGGAAGTGAATACTAGGGAGTGAAGTTTCTAGTGAAGATGAAAAAGTAAGTTATATTCAATCTTGAAACTCCTCATCAACAAACCAATTTAGAACTGAAGTTTGCATTATCTTGGGCAGCAAGGGGAAACTACTTGGTTACTTGAGTTTCTCTACAATAATAAATGATATATTTGATCTATCTGCCCTATAATGTTTTATAAGTAAGTGAACAGGTCATTGCAAAAGCTGTGACAGAGTTGGGGATCACTTTGCAGGACTTCCACACATTATCCACACCCTTCCTTGTATTACTGCCCAATTTTTCCATAGCAAACATTACCTTTGACTGGAGATCATTTAGTGAACCAGTGAGTCCCATTGACCAATCCTGAAAATACAGACAGAATTACCATTACACCCCTAATAAAGGTTCACCTTATCAACGAATTGTGTCTGATGATTATTGCTACCTAAAGACCCTTGCTTTAGAACACAAGAAAAAAAAAATCCCTGTCATTGTAGTTAGAAACTGAGGCAGAATAATAATGTATGTGGTAGGACCTGTTAATGATTTTGGTTATAACTTTTGCTCAGAAACAGAATTCTTTATTGAATACAAATGAATCTACATATATTGGGAAATTTTTCAGTATGTTTTACAGTCTACAGAATGTTGACAGTTGGTGATTTTTTTTTTCATCAAATACCCACAAGATACACCAGGAAAATACCAAGATGTATGTGGTCCACATAAATGGTCCCCTTCCTGTCCATCATAGAAGGGTGTCCAATCTATTCTGAAATCTGGAGGTGACTAACAACTAACAGGGCTGGAACTTCAGAAGTCTTGAGTTGGTAGTTTCTGTGTGTACTCTGAAAACAGTAATCAGAAGCCAGGAACTTTCACCCTGCCACTTCTAGCATTATGTTTTTTTTAAAAATTATTATTGGCTAAATATATTCATTTTACATCGTTGTATGCCCCAAATTTCCTCCACCATCATATCACCTGTGAGTCATCATAATCCCTTGTGTCTGGCATTATGCTTTTGGGGCATGGTATTTTGGGAGAGGATAATGCTGGTGACAAATGTGAATATAACTGTGTAGATGGGTGTTTTTAAGTCTTTTGCCAGGACCTCGTAAGAGGAGAATCAGAGGTTAATATTTTCTTACACTATGAAAACAGTTGCATATGCTCCAGTTCTAAAGGTGTGGACTGGTCAGTTTTTCCTATGTGTTCTCACCTAGTTAATGCCTCGAGTGGGTCCACCCCTACTGATAACTTTTTGTTTTTTTTTTCTTTTTGAGACTAGATCTCGCTATTTTGCCTGGGGAAGCACAGGCTCACGTTGCCCGGGTCCCACGGACTCAAACGATCCCCAGCCTCAGCTTCCCAGGTAGCTGGGATTACAAACCTATTCTTTGAGACTAGGTTTTTGAGACTGTGTTGCCCCAGGAGGGTCTCGGATCTTGAACCCATAGACTCAAGTGATTCCTAGTCTCAGCCACATTCTGTAGCTGCACTTAAAGGCACACATCACTGTGCCCAGTTTATTGATAACATTTCTAACTTTTTTTCCCCCTGTACCTAATATCACTAGCTTACCTTGAGCCATTGTTGTTTCTGGCCTGATTACATGAAGAGCCTCCTAACTACCCTTCACTCTACAGTTGGGCCCCTGCCAGCCCATCCTCCACATTGCCGCTAGAATCATCTCTCTCTGGTTACCCCTCCTAACCTGCTGTACCTCGTGTGACTTTTGAGGCTTTTAAACACAAATAAGACTTCACCTCCTGTAGGAGCCCACTCCTCCTTATTCCCACCCCCACCAACCTCTAGTTTTAGGGTAAGATTCCCTTTCTGTTCTCACAGCAGGATTTCTTCAACTCCACCAAATGACTGCTTAATTGTACTGTCTCATAAGTTTGCCTTAGTGGATACTTGTGAAAATTACATCAATACTTAGAACAGCATGTAGTATTTACTGATCACTTTATATGTCTCATCTATTACTAATGTGTCTTCCTCCCTGGCTGAATTATATATTAGTGTCAGAGGCTCTTAATTGTGTAGCCTGTATAGTACCTGGCATATAGTAGAACTCAGAATAAGTGAATGTTTCCAAGAAACAGCAGTTAAGTGCAAGTTATCAGAAAGTCAAAAGGTAGTTATCTAGAATTATTTTCATCATGTCACCTGATGGTTTGATGCAATTCTCATTTCTCCCATGTATCAAAATCTCTTTTTTTTTCCTTTTTTTTTTTTTTTTTTTTTTGAGACCACGTCTCGCTATTTTTGCCCATGGAACTGCAGGCTCAAGCAACCCCCAGCCTCAGCTTTCCAGGTAACTGAGAATACAGGCGTGCACCACCACGCCCAGCTATTTTTTGGGACTAGGTCTTGCTATGTTGCCCCAAGCGGGACTCGAAACACGATTCCTAGCCCCAGCCACTTCATAGGCTGAAGCATACAGGCACGAGCCACCGTGCCCAGCCAATCTTACTCATTTTTAAATGAAATTCTGAAATACATGAAGGGATTATAAATGCATATTCACTTTAAATGAATCCTCAGAACAATTCCATCAGCTTGGCCAGTATTTTCCCAAATTGTTCTCAACATACTGGGTCCTCTTAACACCATTTCCCGTTTGCATAATGCAGTTTACTCACCCATCACATCCATTCCAAAGTACTTTGCAAAGAGTCTGTCTCAGTGTCTCCCATGCTAGGTTGGAACTTCTATCATGTTCACATAACATCCTGTATTTTTTACAGTAGTAATTATTTGAAACCAGTCTAAGTTCCATTAGGATGGGAACTATATCCATCTCTACCAAGATGTCTCTGGGCCAGGGCTGGGTGAAAAAATGGAGTCTCAGACCTCAAGGAGCTTTCTGGCTTCTGAAGTAAAGAATTAGAGAAATAAAACTAATACAGAAATAACTGACTGCCCTGAGAGAATCTACCAGAATATACTATGGAGATGTGGAGGAAGGAGACACCTGACTAATGGGGTCAGGAAGGCATGTATATAAAAGAGGCTCTTTCTTGTAAAGAGGCCCAGGCCTAGGATCTGAACAGGCAGAAATGAGGAAGAACATTCCAGGAAACAACACTGAACCTAAGAGTCTCCAAGTATCCAGGGAACGAACGTAGTTCACTTTACCAAGCATTACAGCATCCCTGAGGGCAAAGAGTGGGAGAACGTGATAAAATAGGCTGGGACCAGATCAGAGAGAGCCTTAGGAATTTGAAATAAATTATGGAGGAAACAGCATCATCGTATTTTCTGGCAGAAGAGCAATTTAAGCAGTTTGCTCTAGAAAGGTTAAAAAACAGGAGAGGGAGACAGATTTAACTGAGATCGCTTAGAATTTTAGGGGAGAGCCCAAAAGGAGGTAATGAGGGTGGTGCTAGAGAGAGAATGATGTACAGGGGTTTGGTGAAACTTCTGATGTACAGAAGTTTGGTGAAAGGTGAACATTGGCCGGGCACAGTGACTCGTGCCTGTAAGCTTCAGCCTATGAAGCAGCCGGGGCTAGGGATCGCGGTTCAAGTCCCACTCAGGACAACATAGCGAGACCTAATCCAAAAAAAAAAAAAAATAGTTGGGCATGATGGCGCACTCCTGTAATCACAGCTACCTGGGAAGCTGAGGCTGGGGATTGCTTGAGTCTGGTACCACGAGCAACGGGAGCCTACTGTTCCACAGACAAAAATAGACCTAGTCTTTAAAAAAAAAAAAAGTGAACATTGGGTATTAAGGCAAGGTCTCATGGCTGAACAGTGGATGTAACCTTTTCCAGGGCAGACAGTATCTCCAACTTTACCTCATCAAATTTTTAGGGAACATCATATCCTAGAGAAAACGGTAGGAATTAGCCAAAGTTCTGAGTTCCAGAGTTGAACTCGGAATTAGGCTGTCATTGTTTCCTCCTTAGAAATAGTCATAGTCGGGGGGGGGGGGCACTATTTAGCTGGGTGGCCCTTTCTAGCAGAATTCAGCTTCTAAACCATGTCCATGAGGTTGAAAATACCAAAGACATTTCTTACACCCTTTATCCACTCTGCTTATAATCCCTCTTCTTACTTTCCTTCAGTAAGCAGTGTCTGCTACACCAGGTACTGCAAAAGTAGCCTCCTACAGAACAACAGGAATCTTGCCCTCATGGAGTTAGGTTCTTGTCTGAGGGAAAGGGTCTGGGAAGGAGAGATGGCCAATAGGAGACAGGATAAGGATGATATGTTAGGCAGCTGAGTGACCTTCGGTAGTAGAACATGGAAGTGGAAGTCCAAAGGTCATGCAGAGTGCTGCTGGCAGACGGCTGGCCAGCCCAGGACCCGAGAAGGGGTGCCCACCTCCTTGTTCAGCAGCAAGGGTACCAGGTGCTCCTCCCAGATGTCTCTTTGTTCTCAGGGCTCTGTGGGAAGAACAAAGCAGAACAGGCAATGCCAGAGGGATTTAAAGTTAACAGAAACGGCATAGAGGAGTCTGTTTCCAGGCATTTTGTGTCCCCTCTTGGACAATCAGGAAGACCTCTCTCCACAAGCTGAGAAGCAGGTTGCTTCTCAGTTTCTTAGTGGGAAACTAAAGATGGCGATCAGGCATGAGCAGCACTTGGCACGTGTTTGTTTTTTTGACATCGCTGAGCTTATTCTCCTCCAAACTTTTTGCTTCTGAGTTTAAGATGCTATTTAGAAGACTTTTTTTCGAAGACTAGGTCTCACTATATTTGCCACCACGCCTAGCTATTTTTGGGGACTAGGTCTCGCTACGTTGCCTCAAGTGGGACTCGAACCGCCATCCCTGGCCCCGGCCGCGGCTTCCTAGGCTGCTGCTTACAGGCATGCGCCACCATGCCTGGCCATTATTTAGAAGATTTCTAACGTCAGACACTGGGCCACATCCCATCCTACCGGGACTCTTGCCACATCTGCTTCCTCATATATTCAATCTAGAAGTGCACAGACACCCAGATCGACTCCACATGTCCGCACTTCCATTGCTCAGTCAACACAAAGTAGCTTTTGTAAGACAGTTTCTCTTCCCCAAGAACTTCCTGATGGAGGAGATATTTATAACTGCCTTTGAGAATTAAGTGCCTTTCAAAGAAATGCAAGGAGGGATGGGATTTAAAATGGGGAAATACACACATGCATGGAAAAACTAAGCACCAGTCCATTCATTAATCGCCAAGCTAGATTTCTGCATAATTTCTATTCAGAGCTGGAGTTCCACAGTATCCCAGGCCTTCCACATACAAATGTGAGACAAGCATGAGAATTCGAATCTGTTAGATGCAGCAGCAATTTCCACGTGATCCTAGGAGAAAGACTAATTCAGTCACTTTGGGAAGAAATAGTCTTAAATTTGCCTCATGCATTTGATGTGCTCCCCATACATACAAATATACATGCACATACATCTGTCCATAGACATACATGTAGCCTCTCCGTGAAGATTAGGGACAACTGAAGAACGTTCTCAGCATACTTGTAACCCAGTCTCGCCAGTGACATCAGAGTCTGCTGGGAACACTAGTCACATCTCAACCCCAGAACTGCTACCAGATCCTCACAGGCTGAGGGCCCCGAGCCTCCACCCTCAAAGCAGATGGGCCTAGAAGATCTTTCATTCCAGTGAAAACAAGAGTGGCTGGGCATGGTGGCACGCACCTATTATCCAAGCGCTGGGAGGCAAGAGGACAGGGATTGCTTGAGTTCATGGGTTCGAGACTAACCCAGGCAACATAGCAAGACCTGATTCTCAGAAAAAAAAGCAGCCGGGCATGGTGGCGTGCGCCTGTAATCTCAGTTACCTGGGAGGCTGAAGCTGGGGATCGCTTTAGTCCGTGGGATCAGGACTACCCTGGGCAACAGCGAGACCTAGTCTCAAAAAAAAGAAAACAAAAGTGTGCCTGAGCCTGCCATTCCTTTCTCACACTTGTGTCATTGCACTCAGCAACTGCCACCACTCCAGAGCGAGACCCTTCCTCTTATTGGCACCTGATTATAGGCACCGGATGTGGGAAGTGTTTTCCAAGGAGGTGTTACTGATTCTCTTCCCACCTGACTCTTTTGCACAATTCTTGCTTTATCATGTGCAGCAGTGGGTTTTCCAGTGCCCTTCCCACCATGAGTATAGACTGGGACTGATGGATGCGAGTGAGCAGAGAAAAAATGGAGCAGCTGATTTTTGCCCAGCACCCTCCCAGTCGCCTCTGGGAACCAGATGGTGCATCTGGGCCAACAGCTCAACACCCAGCACTTGTGTTTCCAAGCTTGGAACACGGACCTCTGGTTCTCCAGACATCATTCCAACGCCATCTTCAAGGGAAAAAAAATAAATAACAACAACAAAAACCGGTTTTTAGTGCAGATGTGAAGGTTTGATCCTTGCTCCCAGCAGTTGTCCATAATGCACTCCCCAAAAAAGCCAAATACAAAACAGCAAAGGCCCGATAACCCAAGGAGAATATTGGGAACATCAAAGTCAAACTGAGACTCGGTCTAAGATAATGTTAATCCCACATGACAGGAGCACATAACCATCATGCTTCCCTTTCCAGAACCAAATAGTCATCTTTTAGTAGCTGGGCATGGTGGGGATATTTATGAAGCAGTTCCACTCCCTCCCATGTAAGCTGCTTGCTTCCCTCCTTTGCAGAGGCCACTCTGTAGTCAGGAAACTCAGTGTGCAGTACATGTTCAGCCTCCCTTTCCTCCTGGGGTTATTTGGGGATCACCACTGTACCTCTGTACCTAGAACAAGACCTGAGACATAGTACAAAGGCTTTGAATGAGCAAGTGAGACAGGAAGAAGGCACATACTGGAAATGGGAACAGAACGGACAGACCGCAGCTGCACGTGTTTTAGCAGTATAATACCTACATTTTTCACTTTCAGTAATGAAAAAACACCTAATTAGCTTCTCATGGAGAAGTCAAGCTCTTCATCAGCTCTCTTAGCACTTGGTGTGAACAGGGGTAGGAAACTAGAAAATAACACCAGTGAGGAAAGCCTAGAGGGATCAACATCATTTAAAGTTTCTTTCCTTGGAAAAGAACGGTTTTAGAGGAGTGAAATGTTTCTGGATTTGATAAGTGGGATGCAATCCCAGCTCTGAAGGTGAGCTAAGGAATGCCTGGGGGCTCTCTGTACTCCTAAGTACAGAAGAGGCTGCTCAGTTCCCCAATGGCCGTGACCATGATCCAGAGTCCATCGGCCGCTTGTAGACCTGCTCCAGCCTAGGAATCTGCCAAGGACTCTGCATGATTCCCACCCTCAACACACTCGGAGGTCTTGTAAATGAGGCCTGCTCCAGAGAGCAGAGATCAGCCATCTGGTTCGTCCAGTTCAGGAGCCCAGGAAATACGTGTGGGAATTAAAAGTGTCCGCCAGCTCCCCCAAAGTACAGTGGAGAGGTGCCCCAGAAACAGCTGGCCATCTGCTGTTGCCTATAAGCCTTCACAGCCTGGGGTGAGGGGTCAGGAAGCGAAAAGTCTGCACAACCGCTGCAAAGTCGCCCTCACAGTGGTGTCCAAACCTGGTGTTTCCACACATGGAACACGGACTCTGCGTCAGCGCTTCGCCAAGACTCCTCATAAGTTGGCTGGGACCGGGTGGTGGAGAGAGACAGGCGGCCGGAAACTTCCTTCTGGACACGGGAATATTGGCTTATGAGATGCGGTGTGTGAGCGCCCCCTGCTGTTCCAGGATGAGCCCCAGGTCAGGGGCTGAAAATCATCTTAACCTTTGACCCAAATTTGCAAAAAAATGTTTAACTAAATCTGAAGTTTTGTTTAAAATAAGTACCCAAATAAAACAACTCAAGCTGCTATCATTTTTCTCAAAAGCCTTTGGAAGGAGAGCAAAATGAAAGTGTCTTTTCAGCTCTGGTTTGCTACATTCCCCAGTGAAAATCCCTGTCACTGGTGATTCGAAAGTATTTCTGTCCCTCTGCACAGGCTCAATTTGTGGCTCGTCTTAGGGCTGGAAAATATGAGCAAAGGGGAACACCCAGTAAGTACATGCTCCATTGCCCCCGCAGAATTTGTCAGTCCTTTTCCACTCACTGCTCCAATCTGGGGTGCCCTCATTGCTTCAGGCCTGTGTTCCCTTTGCTGCGGCTTCCCGTGGCCAGCCAGTATTCAGCAGGATGGATGGCTCCGGGAGGAAGATGAGGAGCAGAGGTTAACTCTCTGAATCAGAGGACAGAACTCCGTGTTCCACTGCCCATGGCCAAGACCTCAAGGAAACATTTCCTCCCTCCAGTCCACACTGGCTCCGGGGAAAGGAATAAGAGAAAGCAGATGCTTTGGCCCCTGAGAAAGGGAAATGCCCAGGGGCTGCTGGGGGTAGCCAAGGAAGGGGGAATGGGAAAGATTTCGAAATGCTGAAGGAGCCGTTTCAGAGGCCAATGATTGAAAGTTCGTTTTGGCCTTTTCCCTGTCATGTCTAAGGCGGTGACATTATAACCTGGCAAGAGAGGTCCCAAATCCAGCATCTCAGGGCTTCAGGTAGAGAATGCCCTGCTTCCAGAAGGCAGCACAGCACCAAGATTGCTCCGGTTTTGGAGAGCAGCAGCTGACTTTGCACCCTTCTTTCTTCCTGAGGACCCTCAAGGTGGATAATGTCCAGGCCTCGGTACGTAGGCCTCTTATGTAGATAGGAGTGATAAACTCTATTTCATAAAGCTGTGATGAGAATAGAATGATATGTAGAAAAAGCATGAGCATGCGTCACTGGCTGTTCTTGACACACATATTGATTCAGACAACTCTTAGCGCCAGTTGGCAGGTGGTATTCAAAGATGGTAGAGCACAGGGAGTTCAAGGCACCAGATGCCTGTCTGTGGCCTCACACGGAGGAAGGGATGCAGACTCTTCAGCTGCAAGTGAGCCCATGTGACTGTTGATCTTTGCAGTTCTGGGGTGTAAAGGGAGCATTTTTCCAGTTCTCACAGTTTGTACCCCAGACAGTTGTTACTGCAGGAAATACCCCTGAGTAACTGCAAGATCACAGGAAAGGCTCATACACCTTGAAAGGTCAGGGCCCAGACTGCTTTCCCCTGCACTTGGCCCAGACAGGTGGCCAGATATGGTGACCTCATGGCCTAGCTGGACTTTGGGACCAAACAACCCCACATCCTACATCCTAACAACTTACAGCCTACATCCTCAGCCCCAATCATAAGTGGTGCAATGTGGCCCTCAGCCAAAGCTTGTGGAATTAATCAACAACTTCTTTCCTTACCCTTCCTCAGGCTTACCTTCTAGTTACCACTCTTCTCAACAGACATGGGTTTCAAACATGTATTTCAATTTTTTTCTACTTGATTTTCGTTGCAGTTTATAGGGATAAAAGATTGGTCTTCTCCCTTACCCAGACAAGAATAGGGATTTTTTTTATTAAATATTATATATATATATATTTCACATCTTTGTATTCCCCAAAGATCACTCACCACCTCCCCTCCCTGATTGCTCCTACCCATCCCTCCCACCTCAGTTATGTACTTTAGTTTGGTTGTTAGCTTGTTTTGACTTTTCCTCCTGGCCTTTTTGTTTTTCCTATATCCCATATATTAGTGAAACCATTTGGTTTCTGTCTTTTTCTTTCTGACTTGTTTCTGCTAATATGATTTCTTCTAGGTCCATCCATGTTATTTCAAATTCATCAAATTTGTCATTATTAATTGATGAGTAATAGTCCATTGTGTATATGTACCACATCTTTTTCATCCAGGCCCTGAGACCTGGGACAGGTAAGGGAACCAGCCTGTTACGACTGAAACAGCCCCATAAAGCCTACCTTTAAAGACTATCAGATGTCTTTAAAGATGTAAAGATGTAAACATTTAAAAAATACATGGCTAATGACAGCTTGTCACGTTAGCAGATAGCTGACCTGTGTTCTAAATCTTGGAGGTATAACTCTTAGAGGTAAGCTCAAGGTATAAGAAAGAACCAGGCCGGGCACGGTGGCTCGTGCCTGTAAGCTTCAGCCTATGAAGTGGCTGGGGCCAGGGATCGCGGTTCGAGTGCCGCCTGGGGCCCGTAGCAAGACCTAGTTCCAAAAAAATAGCTGGGCGTGGTGGTGCGCGCCTGTAATCCCAGCTACCTGGAAAGCTGAGGCTGGGGACTGCTTGAGTCTGTGGTACCCCGGGCAACGAGAGCCTGCGGTTCCATGAGCAAAAATAGCTAGACCTAGTCTAAAAAGAAAGAAAGAAAGAAAGGAAGGAAGGAAGGAAGGAAGGAAGGAAGGAAGGAAGGAAGGAAGGAAGGAAGGAAGGAAGGAAGGAAGGAAGGACGAAACAGGGGGGGGGGCAAAAAAGAAAAGAACCAAACTTTTCTGTGACTAGACAAATGCTTTCTCATCTTGCCCCTGACTCTCCAGTAATTCAATAAATCTGCTTTTTCTACTTTCCACGCGGTCCCTGGTGAAACTTACACACACACACACACACACACACACACACACACAACCCTGGCACCCTTCATGGCTGTTCATCTCCTTCACCCAGCAGTTTTGATACATTTTTCCTTCCTGCCCTATTAGGGATTTAGACAGTACTTGAAATAAAAAGAGGCATCCAATGCTCTGCTTAGCTGGGGAACTGTTCTCTGAATGAACTTCTCAGTAGAGACCTGAGAGAAAAAGAAGCAAGACCTCTTCTGCCTCTCTCCTACAGGCCCAGTTTCTCTCCCTCATACCCCCACACTTCCCTCACACACACACATTGTGTTCCTGTAGCTCTTTGGAAAAAGAGCACAGGCTGAGGGCGGCAGAATTTCCTTTTTGAGTTAAGCAGGTCCATATGAAGTTCCAGAGGAGAGGCCTGGCAGAGAGACGGAGTTGTTTTTGCTCCCAGGGCGCGGGCAGGGAAAATAGTGATGACCTCCAAGGTGAAGGAAGCCTGTGAAGGGAGAGCAGAGAGCCAAGGGGAGAGGAAAGTCCAGCCTGCATCCCAGGAAAATACACACGTCCCTCCTGTTGGAAGATTCTGAGACAATGGAACAAACAGACAATGGACTTGAGTCCACTGCCACCTGGAAACAGCTCTGGACAGTGACATTTAAAGAACTGGAGGTGAGGGAAAGGACAAAAATACATGATTTTTGAGCCGCAGGATGACAGGATTCAGGAGTATGCACCCCTCTTGTGAAGAAAAGGTGGGAAATAGGCAGAGTAATGAGGCCATCTGAAACCCCAAGTTAGGATTTCTTCAAGACACAAAGTCATTGCTGTAGGCGTTTCAGACCACACACGCAGTCAGTGTGGCAAGAAAGTACTAACTTGAGAATCCAAGCTGTTCTCTCCTCAGCATCTGGGGGTCAGGAAACAGCCTGAACATGATCTGGCCACTGTCCCCCTTTGCCTTCGGCTGGTGTTCAGGTGCTGCTCACTCCTGAGCTCCTTCTACTCTCATCTTAGGGCTCAGTCCTGGGAAGCCAGCCCAGGCCCACCAGCAGCCCGCTGGCTGTGGAAATTGTCCCCCTTCAGCCCAAAGGCAGCCTCCACTGGCATCTGCCTTCCAAGTGGCAGTGCCATACATGTCACCTGGTAGAGAAGAGTCTGAAGCATCTTCTTAAGTATTGCCAAAATAGAAAGGTGGGTGATAAATATTCACATTCCTGCTTTGGGCTCAGCATCCTTCGTGATATTTGATGGTTGCCCAAGCTCCCTTTCTGGTTTTCTCCTGGAATCTCAGCCCAGCAACCAGGAGTCAACCTGTGCAAACAGTGATCTCTGCCTTCCAATAGCCTTCTCCCATCCCTGCTTCCACCAGCATTCATGGGCAAACTGAGGTGCATGTGACTGAAGCAGAGGGATCACCTGTGCTTCGCGGCCTGGAGAAAAGCCCCACCTGGGAAACAGGTCACGGCTGGTCTGTCAGAATTCCCAAAAGGGCCCTCACAATAGAGGAGCATTTCCCACCTGTGGGTTCACGGGTCTGCAGCCCAGTGGCAGCTGAGATGGCCTTGACTCCCCTAACTTCCTTTACAAAATGAGACTGAGGATAACATCCAGTGTGTGAGGGGATCCCACCAAGAGTCCCGGCTCCGGACTCTGACAACAAGCCCTCAGACCCAAATGTTCCTAAACGCAGGGTCTGGGCAGTTCCTCTTGGAAGGTATCTTGGTTGTCTAACTGCAGAATGGGAATGACTACAGGGGTGTTGTGTGATTTAGTTGCAATTAGACACAGAGCCACTTAGAACACTTTGCTCTCCTGTCTCCTAACTCTTCCCCTTCTGCCTCCCCAGCCCCCTCCCCAGATCCCTCCCAGTAGCCGGGCCCAGGGGAGCGTCCAACTTCCACACACCCACTCCCCAGCTAAAAACACTGATGCCCCCTAGTGGTTGAATGTCCCCTGCAGTCCTTTCTCATCTAAGGCTGAGACTCTGGACTTCCAAGCTAGACCCTCACCTGGCTATACGGTCCTGACTAGTCCAAAATGCACTGTTCCTCCTGCAGCATCTCGGTGCATGGGTCTCCCTATCCATGCAACACGCAGGATCAAAACGTTCACTAAACTAAATGTTTATTTTTTGTGGGGTTTTTTTTTTTTTTTTTTGGTTTTTTTGAGACTAGGTCTCGCTATTTTTGCCCGTGGAACCGCAGGCTCTCGTTGCCCGGGGTACCACGGACTGAAGCAATCCCCAGCCTCAGCTTCCCAGGTAGCTGGGATTACAGGCATGCCGCCACCACGCCCAGCTATTTTTTGGGGGAAGCGAGAATTCTACCACTGAACTACCAATGCCCTGTCCAGCTATTTTTTTTGGAACTAAGTCTCGCTACGGGCCCCAGGCAGGACCCCCGGCCGCTTCATAGTCTGAAGCTTACAGGCACGAGCCACCGTGCCCAGCAAACTAAATGTTTTTGATTGTGGTCAAAACAAGAGTCAATTTAGGGTACCAGAGAGATGGTTTGGAGATGCTAGCTCACATCTAAAAAGTTAGTCAGAGCCGGGCACGGTGGCTCGTGCCTGTAAACTTCAGCCTATGAAGCGGCTGGGGCTAGGGATCACAGTTCGAGTACCCAACAGGGTACGTAGCGAGACCTAGTTCCAAAAAAATATCTGGGTGTGGTGGCATGTGCCCGTAATCCCAGCTACCTGGGAAGCTGAGGCTGGGAATTGCTTGAGTCTGTGGTACCCCGGGCAACATGAGCCTGCGGTTCCACGGGCAAAAATAGCGAGACCCAGTCTCAAAAAAAAAAAAAAAAAGAGAGAGAGAGAGAGAAGTTAGTCAATGAGAAAAAGACCCCATGGTGGGCATGGGCTATGGCACTGGCGTGACCAGGACACGCAGCCCCTGTCACATCCTCCTCTCTGTGGACCTCAGCACAACTGAGTTGCTATGAGGACCCACACCTGGGGGGACCAGCAGGTTTTAGGTTTCTCCATTTATGAAACTTGCTGAGGGGGGCACTGTAAAACAGCCCACAAAAGAGGGTAGCAGCTGGGCCTTGGGAAAGGAAGTAGCCTATTTCATCTCCCAGCAGCCTTCTACTCAGTGGGGGTACATGCACACCAGGCTTGCCCCAAGCCCTCATTGGGAGCTGGCTACAGCAGCAGCTGCGCTGACTTAATTGAGTTTTCTGTCACACTTGGAGATAGTTATTGAGTTGAACATCCAAATATGTGAAAGGTAGTTTTTGTCATCAGGCTCTCCCAGCCTCCCTGTGTGAAGGCAAAGCAAGGCAGGAGCTGCCCCACGCTGGGCTCTGGCCCACTGCACACACCCAGCCCAGGCAGTGGCTGTCACTGGGCCACCACTAGTGCTGCTGCTCTCAGCAGGAGGCCACAGACCAGCTGTCACTTCTACTGTCAACTCAGACTATTCCAGTGACTTCTGTCTTCCTTGGAACTATCACTGATGAGCACAGAGTGACACCTTCAACTTCCTAGTTAACGATTCTTGGCCTGCTTCTGTCTCCAGTCAGATGTAACTCTGGATTTAGCACCACCATCTTTTTATAGGCACCAATAATAGTCTGTTGAGTTTCCAGGTATCAAAGGCTTGAGGTTCCTAGGACCATAAGGCAGGCTGCAAACCACAGCTCTGGGTAACAATGAAATGAATGTTGTCAGCTGGGAACACACTGTTGAAACCATGTCACTGAACTTTAAGAAACATTACAGTCACCTGGATGACTGGCCAGGCCTGCCCCAGCTTCTGACACAGGAGGTCTGAGTGCAGTGGGAGAAGCTGCAGTGCTCCCAGCCCCACAGGCCACACAGTGGGAACACCGTTAACCATAACATGCTCTGTCCCCACACTGGATCTGCAGCTGACTCCTGGAGAGGGTGGGGTGAGCCTACAAGATGAACCATCTGCAATTTTAACCTACTTCTCTGGAGGAAAACAATGGGCTGAGAAACACAATAAACTGGAACAGGGGTTGTGGGCGGACATGGCCACTGGGGAACAAAGGCATGATCCCAGTGAAGTCTGATGAGCCTGCCTGGAAGTGGTTTCATGTGAAGACATGGTAGGAGAGCAAGGGTGCTGTGGGCAGGCACAGGCCAGGCCAGCTTCCCTGAACCCCACGGTGTGGGTAAGCACATCTATAGCTGCGTGGGAGGTCTGACAGTCAGTAGGAACATGTACCTGCAAACCAGACCACACACAGGTCATGGGAAGCACCCCTAAGACGTCCGTATCCCAAAGACAGAACAGTCTGCACAGGAGACTTCTGGCAACATCTTCATTTACCCACTTCCCAGGTGTTGGTGAGAACACACACCCTTTTTGTTCCAAGAGGCAAATCAAATGCAGATGCTGCTGGGTGCGGTGGTGCACACCTGTAATCCCAGCTACCTGGAAGGTTGAGGCTGGGGATCACTTGAGTCCCTGGGTTTGGGACTACCCCGGGCAACATAGTGAGACCTAGTCTCAAAAAAAATAGCTGGACATGGTGGCACGTGTCTTTAATCCCAGCCTGGGGAGGCCGAGGCTAGGAATCGCTTGAATCCGCAGATTTGAGACTACCCCGGGGCAACATAGCAAGACCTACTCTCAAAAAAAATAGCTGGGTGTGGTGGCACATACCTGTAATCTCAGCTACTAGGAGGCTGAGGCTGGGGATTGCTTGAGTCCCTGGTATCAGGACTACCCCAGGCAACATAGAGAGACCTGATCTCAAAAAAAAAAAAAAAAAAAAAAAAAAAAAAAAAAA